>JALHLI010000022.1:2828376-2950876 GCA_023349425.1 Anthopleura sola
AATTACAAGTTACAAAATCACAAGTTACATAAATTACGAGTTACAAAATCACAAGTTACATAAATTACAAGTTACAAAATCACAAGTTACATAAATTACAAGTTACAAAATCACAAGTTACATAAATTACGAGTTACAAAATCACAAGTTACATAAATTACGAGTTACAAAATCACAAGTTACATAAATTACAAGTTACAAAATCACAAGTTACATAAATTACAAGTTACAAAATCACAAGTTACATAAATTACAAGTTACAAAATCACAAGTTACATAAATTACGAGTTACAAAATCACAAGTTACATAAATTACAAGTTACAAAATCACAAGTTACATAAATTACAAGTTACAAAATCACAAGTTACATAAATTACAAGTTACAAAATCACAAGTTACATAAATTACGAGTTACAAAATCACAAGTTACATAAATTACGAGTTACAAAATCACAAGTTACATAAATTACAAGTTACAAAATCACAAGTTACATAAATTACAAGTTACAAAATCACAAGTTACATAAATTACGAGTTACAAAATCACAAGTTACATAAATTACAAGTTACAAAATCACAAGTTACATAAATTACGAGTTAGAAAATCACAAGTTACATAAATTACGAGTTACAAAATCACAAGTTACATAAATTACAAGTTACAAAATCACAAGTTACATAAATTACAAGTTACAAAATCACAAGTTACATAAATTACGAGTTACAAAATCACAAGTTACATAAATTACAAGTTACAAAATCACAAGTTACATAAATTACGAGTTAGAAAATCACAAGTTAGAAAATCACAAGTTACATAAATTACGAGTTACAAAATCACAAGTTACAAAATCACAAGTTACATAAATTACAAGTTACAAAATCTTAGTACTAGTCAGCTTTTAGTGCAACCGTTAAACAAAGAAATGATACTCAAGAGAATTACACGTGGTCTGTAACAGGAAACATTACGTTCAAGGTAAAAGGGTCTATAGCGTGTATTTATTAGTTTTTACCTTGTATTCTCTTTTGGGGAATTTCTTCCTCAAGCCTGACAGCCATAGCTGCGCATTGTGTAAGAGCTTTTCAGATTCGTTGCTTTCGAACTGTGAAAAAGATATAATAGAAAATGTATCAAACCTTTTAGATAATTTGATTAGCTCCACTGATCACCTGTAGGTAGGAAAGCAAACAGTCCATTTTGCAATCTGTAGACCCCTTGCAGCACGTCGCAATGCAGCTCAATTTGGAGGGCAAAACAATTGGTTCCAATTCTCAGGAGAATGAAATTCTTTTGTTTTGTCCTCCAAATTGAGCTGCTCTGACGTCACGTGCAATCTATAGTCATAATACTTTTGTCGAGCAGTGTTTGTCCAACACTGAACGCTGGTAATGAGATTTATTCAGCTGTTATAAAATAATTTTGATATTACGTGCGCTCTGATTGGTCAAAAAGCCATGTTTTATGAGAGTATAATACATGTTCGCGCTATTTTTTCTCTCTCTCTGCTTCTTAAAAGCATTTGAGCGCTAGTTATTTTATAAAAAAGCAATAAAAAAACAGTTTTCCGTGTATTATACTCTGATAAAAACACTTGGGATGTGGAGAGAACACTTGAGAAGCTGGAAACCACTCCGCTACGCGTCGTGGTTTCCTACGCTTTTCTCGTGTTCTCTCCACATCCCGCGTGTCTTTATCAGAGTATAATACACGGAAAACTGTTTTTTATTCCTTAAATTGATACCAAGCAATAGAATACTGTCTGGTTCATAGCACATGACGGGCAGTGTTTGCCTGTCATTGTAGACTGGTAATGAGATTCCTTAGATTCATTCAGCTCTTACTCGTTCAGCCATTGGATGTGATGGTTGTAACGCGGGCTCAATCGTTACAAAGATTGTCAGCAGGGTGTCATGCTTGACTTGAACATTAGTGCCAGACCCCAGAGATCGTTTCTGATGATGGTAACCGAGAAGGACTGGAGGCGTGTTGACCTGAAATGTTCCTTCAACCTTGAAATAAAAGAAATAAACGAATAAACAAATACATGTCTTTATTTACGTGTTTAGTCCTTCTAGCGCTTTCGCAATAGTTGGGGACACTTTTCAATGACACACACTACCACAACATTCGATATTCTATACACACAACGCTCAACTCATATGTCGATTTTTACGGACGAAGGAGAACCGGAGAACCCGTAGAAAACCCTCGTAGCACAGGAGAGAACAACACATTAAACAAACTCAATTCACGCATAGTGTCTGCAGAGCTCCAACCAGTGATCGAAAGCTTTGGAACCACAGTGGTGAAAGACGACGCGTTAGCAGCATACTACTAACCTTGGTTTTACTACTCACCTTGCCATTGAAGTAGATAGTGGAGAAAGGTATCTCTATACTTCCCAACCAGTGTCTCTCTAGACGTTGATGTACACTAGATTCGCGCTGACGGTCATCCTGTGTAAAGCGCAACCAGTCAGACCAATAATAAATTTTTCTTCCTTTATTATACGAAAATATAATCCTTCTGAGGGTGTCTTAAATTAGTGACAAATGTTTTCCAAACACTGAAACTCTTTAACCTTGGACGTAATGTTTTCCCATTTCAGACCACGTGTCATTCCCTAAAGTATCATTTCTTTGTTTAACTGTTGCGCATGAGAAGACACATGAATATGGATACAATTCAAACAAATAATCTTCTTCTCAAGAGAATGACATGTGGTCTGAAATGGGAAACATTACACCCAAGGTAAAGAGGTCTACTCAAGAGATGTTGTACCTGTAAGATGTCATAGACAAGCTCATCAAACAAGTTCAGATACAGGATATCATTAACAGTCTGGAGGTTCTCTGGAGAGTAATCATTCTTGGGTGCCCTGAAATGATAAGACGGTATGAGAACACCATCTTTTCTGTTGCTTGTCCATCATTTATTCCCTCAATTTTTTGTTTTTGCCAAGTACCTAAATATAAATTCCTTTCAATCATCACTCCCCATAAGGGAAGGTTTGTAAGGTTCGCCTCTCCTCCACTACGTTCACTATTTTCAACAAACAACAGATATAGGCTTTGCACCGTCATGTGATGACAGCCATGATAGAGGCAGCGACAATGGACCACTTCAACGATACGGCGGCCATCTAGAATCGTAAGGCATTAGGGGGCGTCCAGGGGGCAAGATAATACATAGAGTTTTGTCAATTTCTATGTCCATTTTCTTAATTCATATTGTCAAATTATCTTGTGGTGAACTGTTAATGCTAATCGACGCCATAACACTACTGTAACAGCTTTGTATGTTTCAATCTTGCCCCCTACCAAGATGGCTGCCATATCGTCGAAGTAGTCCATTCTCATGGCATACGTTAACTAGTAACTCGATATTGCCTAGTTGATAAAACACTGACCTGAATGGGATAATCAGCTGCTCATTCCAGCTGGGGTTGGGTCCTTCCGCGACACTTGTCTTCGCAAAATTACCTTGGAATACAGCTTCGATAAAAGGACGGACGAGAAGCTAACAGAGAAGAAGAGATCAAACTTAACACCTAAGAATTTACTACATGAATCATAATTCTAGCCCGTATGGGACTGGCTCTTGTGTCACAGCTTCAATAGCGCATGCGCAAATTTCATATGACTGGGGAAAAAATATCAGAGTATGAGCTTGTCGTACCGTGGTTCGTGTGTGAGGGGGAGTAGGATTACCTGATCTGAGTGGTCTTGTGCACGGTTTTGCCCAGACTGTCCTGCCAGGCTACTTGCACCAAGTGGACCCCCACCGGGTTGCCGTGAGGATGTGGCTCCGAAGCGATTATCAGGAGATCTTCTACAGATTGATAAAAAACATTAGGGAAAGGTACAGCCGTTATCCATATTCATGTTCTTTTCATGCGCAACCGTTGAACAAAGAAATGATACTCTAGGTGATGACATGTGGTCTGAGATGGGAAACATTATGCAAAAAGTAAAGAGGTCTATTGTCTAGATCCTTGAATTAAGACAATAGGCGTACATCTTCAAATGTGTCGATCTAAGGAGCAAGGCAACTCAACAGAACTTATTCGTCTTGGCGTAATGTTTTCTCATTTCAGACCATGTGTTATTCCCCTAGAGTATCATTTCTTTGTTTAACGGTTTTACATGAGAAGACACATGAATATGGATACAACTCAAACAAAGAATCTTATTCTCAAGACCACGTGTCATTCCCTAGAGTATCATTTCTTTGTTTAACGGTTGCCCATGAAAAGACACATAAATATGGATACAACTCAAACAAAGAATCTTATTCTCGAGACCACGTGTCATTCCCTAGAGTATCATTTCTTTGTTTAACGGTTGCCCATGTAAAGACACATAAATATGGATACAACTCAAACAAAGAATCATATTCTCAAAACCACGTGTCATTCCCTAGAGTATCATTTCTTTGTTTAATGGTTGCACATGAGAAGACACATGATTATGGATACAACTCAAACAAAGAATCCTATTCTCGTATGAATGACACGTGCATGTCTGTAATGGGGAAACATTACACCACGACGAATATAGTCTAATATTTTCGCTCTCCATATATGTTTAAGAAAAATGTTAAATGTTTGGTCAAGGCCTCAAAAGAAATAGTAGAATGTGATATAGGCCCAGTTCAATCGTCGAACTTCAAATGAGCATTAACGTGCGTAGCGGCGCATTTTTGGGGTTTTGGGGGGAGGAGGTGGGGAGCTACTTTCCCTCCTCCCCAGTCTCCCTCCCCCCCTGTGCATTGAAAACAGTGGATAATAAGGCAGTCTTTTTATGTCAAGATGTTCGGCTCATATATGAAGTTCGACGTTTGACCTTAGTCTTGATCGACTTACGCTGTCCTCTGGTGCTCGATACGTATTGGGATATCCAAAGCACGGACCACGTTCACCAGCACTTTGACGTCTGTTACAGTCAAGTTCTATATCAAAAGAACATTGAATCAAAAATGAAATAAGGAATTGAATGATGATGGGAAAGGAAAGAACCTTATCTAAGACTTGAAATACTACTACGGCTAACGTATCCAAGACTGATAACCCTATTCAAGACAATATCATGGAAATCGTATACACTGTCTAAATTCCCGAAAAACCATACCCTATCCAGCTGAACATCCCCGTATAGGCTATATGAGGGAGTACTCGTAACGTTTTTGCTATTATTACACCTAATTGCAAGAATGTAAAAATAAAAATAACAAATAACAAATAGGAATTGATTATTTTTGTAAAACAGATGTAATTATTTCACTGTTTTGAAGGTATAGATTGATATTTTTGAGATAATCTTGTTGCTTTAGAATCAAAATAAAGAAACATATTTCTAATTAATTCCTACTTGTTATTTTGCTATTTTTTATTTTTTATTATATTTAACTTTTTTATTATATATATATGACACCGTTCTTGGAATTAATGGTATCTTCAAAACCAAAGAAACGATTCTACATTCTCGTAGTACTTGTTTTATTCTTTTCTGTCTGTTTTCGACATTTCGTACTTTGATAACGTGCAAAAAACTACCTCACGCTACCCCCAACGGTGATACAGGTGCTCTTCTAATTTATGCAGTTATAACGAATAACATACATACTTCACGTCACATTTTAATTCCAAGAAAAACACATTTGAGAACGGGAGTCTACAAACGATTAAACCGCTTCCAAGTGTAGGGATAACGTGATGTTCACTGTAGACCATTCAATACTATCACTAACGAAATACAAAGTTTAAAAAGATGTGATTTCAGAAGATAATTCCCTTGCAGTAAAAATAAATGCTCTCCTAAACTTATGCATGGCGTGACATTATTTCAAGGAAGTAAAGGTCACGCTCAATTCCAAGAATCACCTGACAATAGACTGACAAACAACATTATTCAGACAACTCCCTCAACTCCTGAAGACATGGAATCGTTTGTCGACGAACTGAAGAACAAAGTCCAATGTTCCTTGTGTAATGATACACTTACTGAACCCAAGATCTTGTCTTGTTTCCACACATTTTGTAAGCCTTGTATCAAAAGACACGCCGAGCATGTCGACCAAATCAACATCTTCAAGTGCCCTACATGCAAATCACAAACTTCTCTACCACAACTAAGCAGCGTCGAAGATCTACAGTCAAGTCTACTACATTCAAGAATCGTGAAAGGTCTGGCGTTGGTTGATGGAGAAAAGGTTTGTTCTGTTTCTGACAGTCATTCTACAGCTTCTTGGTATTGTTTTGACTGTGATCGCTCGATGTGTGATGAATGCGAGAAGAACCATTCAGTGTTTATCAAAGATCACAAGGTCGTTCGTCTGGCTGATTTGGAGAAAGAAGATATTGAGTTCATAATATCAAGAGAAAATCCTTGTAAGAGTCACCCTCATCACAGGCTAGAGTTCTTCTGTGAAGATTGTGATGCAATGGTTTGCTTGACATGTTTGAAAGATCACAGGAATCACAAGACAATGTCATTAGATAAATTTCTTTCGATCAAGAAAGCTGAATTGTCAAAGCATCTGCAGGTACTGGATCAGTTGAGATTAGATTACAAGGAAAAGCAACAACAAGAAAAGATTGCTGACACAATCAAACAACAAGGAGAAACAGCCAAAAAAGAAGTCAAAGACAAAACCAAGAAAATTATCCAAATGCTACAAGAAAACGAACGAGAATTGCTGAGACAAATCGATGAGAAGTTGGACACAGCCAAAACAAACTTGAATATCATTCATCATATTCCAGCCGTCAAGGAATACATCAAGAATGTGATGGAAAGAGGACTGGCAAGTGATATGATAAACATTCAAGAGACACAATCCTCTCAAAAGTTCATCTTCAACCACATTTCTCCATGCTCTAAAATCGACTATGTTCCTAATCAAGAGCTGATGCGACAAGTGAATTCAGGTCTGGGAGAAATACAAACTTGTTTGAAAACAGACCATACGAAGAGCACTATTCTGGTGAAATCTGAGATAGAAGCTTTAAAGAAAGAAAAGTTGATAGTAATAACTAAATCCTCTACAGGAGAACTCAATCATGATCCAAACGATGTTCTAGACGTTCAATTCAAGCCTGAAGAAAATGTGAAAATAGAAAAGAAATATGTGAGAACTGATGGTAAAGTAGAAGTTGAATTCATGGCTAAAGTACCTGGTCGGTTGACAGTAGAGGTTCAAGTGAATGGGAATCATGTATCTAACAGTCCACTAGTGATGAAAAAGAATGTCAGGCCACAGGAACTGAGAACAACAGGAAAGTTTAACATGAAAGGTGTAAATATAGGATCTAGTTGGTTGACAGGTATAGCAGTAAACAGAGACAATAGCAGGATCGCTGTTTCAAACGATTCTTCTAGCTGTGTCTATGTATTCACTACTGATGGAGATCTCTTACTGACGTATGGTAGTCCAGGTAGTGCACAGGGACAATTATCTAGTCCTGAAGGTTTAGCATTTCTGAATGATACAGATCTAGTCATAGTAGACTATGGTAATGATAGAATATGTATAGTGAACACTACAACAGGGACATTAGTAAAGACCTTTGGTAACCAAGGTAACGGTGATGGAGAGTTTTCTCATCCGTATGGGGTACAAGTTGATGACCATGGTAACATCATTGTGTGTGATAATGGTAATCTTCGTGTTCAAGTCTTCACAAGAGACGGTGACTATCAATATCAGTTTGGTTTGACAACACAGGACACGTTTGATCCACGTGATGTGATAACACATGATGGACTGTTTTACGTCTGTAATTTTAGTAATCACGTTATTCATGTATTCGAGAAGAAAGGTAACGTACCGACTAGAATATCGACGATTGGTGGATACGGCAGTGCCGATGGTCAGCTGGATAGACCACGGGGCCTGGCTATTGATAATGACCATCATCTGCTGGTGTGTTATTATGGTAATAAACGCGTACAAAAATTCACATTGGATGGTCGTTTTGTAGGAAAGACTTGTGATATAATCAACAACCCTCAATATATAACTGTTTTAAAGGATGGTCAGCTATTAGTTAGTACGGATGGTTCTGGTGTCTTGTGTGTAAAGTAGAATTAGGTATTACTTTATACCATATCTGATCGGTATGACATAGTATTCAATGATATCCCAAGGTTTGGTGTCTGGTGTGTAAAGTAGAATTGGCTATTACTTTATACCATATCTGATCGGTATGACATAGTATTCAATGATATCCCAAGGTTTGGTGTCTTGTGTGTAAAGTAGAATTGGCTATTACTTTATACCATATCTGATCGGTATGACATAGTATTGAATGATATCCCAAGGTTTGACGTGATAAAATATGACCATTCGGAGTTAATTCATTTATTTTCTGTTTTTATTCTTTTGACGTTTGTTTTCTTATGTATTTGTTTGCTTTCTTATATTATTTTCTTCCTTTAGTTTTTTTGTTCATCTCAGTTTTCCCCTCCTCTTTTTTAGTAATACTATTTTCATGAGAAGCACAGCTTGTTATGATAGAATTGTTTTTTCTTTTTGGGTTTGTAGACAAAATAAAGAAAAGTCAGCTCAGTGGAGCGCAATGTTTCCCCATTACATCCATCTGATGTGAGAAAAATACTAGCCAATCAGAATCAAAAACAATTGCAAAACTGAGTTGTCATCCTTAGTAACCCGGCGACTCGGGAAACGGTTATTTCTTTCAATATTCTTATTTTCCCACTCAATAATGAATCATAGTATATGTGTACAAAATATCAAAAAACTTTAGTGAAGATCTAGATTTGTCTGATATAAACTTGTACACAGGCTTCGTGACACCTTAGTTTTAATGTCACTATTTCAGATCAGCTGAACACCACGTGTCATTTATTTCTTTGTTGATATCCGATATAATCTTTCACAATAAAGCGACTCATATTATGTCAGATCTCCTTCGTTTTCCTTTGGCGAATGATGTTTTGAAAAGATTCAAATGAAGCAGCTTTGTAATTGTAATAGAGAAGAGCCGAGCTTTGTGCTGCTTTCTTTTCGGGGGCTTACATTTATTAGTGTATGGGGGTGGGGGTTGGGGGAGGGGGGGGGCCTCCTTCTCCTTCACTATGCAACCACTGGGTTAATAATATTTTGCTGAATATATATATTTTTCTTAAGTGCGTCTTTGTACGTGGGTAACATGATTTAAGAATGAAATAAAAATCTTATTCTTATTCTAATCTTTAACATATATTTTTTCTATTCAATGATTTTTTTAGTCGTTTCTTTAGTCATTTTAATGATTAAAATTAGTATAATTCTAGACTTGGTTTCGCGCGCTGTCATTGGTCGAGCGACCAGTGATTATTTATTGATACTTACCACTAGACCAAATAATGGAGGGTTGGATAAAGAGAGCAAAAACTGCAGGAACAACTAGCTAGCAATCTGGCAAACCAAGCAAAGCTGGTAAACAGCAAACAACTGATGCAATCACGAGAGAAAAGCAAATATGAACAGGCGCATAATGTTGTGATACATAACCGCTGACTACTTATCTCTACCGCTGTTACAGGGGTACTTGGATGAAAACACCCCAATTTTTGAAAGTCTGAATAATTCGAATATTTAGGATGATATAACTCAAATATGATTGTGAAAACCAGATTGGCGACAACTTATAACCTTATCTAAAACTGAAGAAAAATTCTACACCTTGAATACGCGAGTACAGTTGAAAGTTACGAGCTAAAAAAATTTTTGGTAACAAAAAACATCAATTTCGACAAAAAGTCACAATTGAATACCTTATCTAAGACTCTAAAACTACAGTTACAACGTATCCAAGACTGATAACCCTATTCAAGACAATATCATTTGAGCTGAACATCCCAGCATAGGCTACACGAGGGAGTACTCGTAACGTTTTTGCTATTATTACACCTCATTACAAGAATGTTGTCATATAAAAATAACAAATAAAAAACTAGGAATTGATTATTTTTGTAAAACAGATGTAATTATTTCACTGTTTTGAAGGTATAGATTGATATTTTTTTGAGATAATCTTGTTGCTTTAGAATCAAAATAAAGAAACATATTTCTAATTAATTCCTACTTGTTATTTTGGTATTTTTTATTTTTCATTATATTTAACTTTTTTATTATATATATAGGACAACGTTCTTGGAATTAATGGTAACTTCAAAAACCAAAGAAACGATTCTACATTCTCGTAGTACTTGTTTTATTCTTTTCTGTCTGTATCGACATTTCGTACTTTGATAACATGCAAAAAACTACCTCACACTACCCCCAACGGTGATACAGGTGCTCTTCTAATTTATGCAGTTATAACGAATAACTATTTCTAGAACATACATACTTTACGTCACATTTTAATTCCAAGAAAAAAAACATTTGAGAACGGGAGTCTACAAACGATTAAACCGCTTCCAAGTGCAGAGATAACGTGATGTTCACTGTAGACCATTCAATACTATCACTAACGAAGTACAAAATTTAAAAAGATGTATTTTCAGAAGACAATTCCCTTGCAGTAACTCAGTGATCCGATAAAAATAAATGCTCTCCTAAATTTATGCATGGCGTGACATCATTTCAAGGAAGTAAAGGTCACGCTCAATTCCAAGAATCACCTGACAATAGACTGACAAACAACATTATTCAGACAACTCCCTCAACTCCTGAAGACATGGAATCGTTTGTCGACGAACTGAAGAAGAAAGTCCAATGTTCCTTGTGTAATGATACACTTACTGAACCCAAGATCTTGTCTTGTTTCCACACATTTTGTAAGCCTTGTATCAAAAGACACGCCGAGCATGTCGACCAAATCAACATCTTCAAATGTCCTAAATGCAAATCACAAACTTCTCTACCACAACTAAGCAGCGTCGAACATCTACAGCCAAGTCTACTACATTTAAGAATCTTGAAGGGTCTGGCGTTGGTTGATGGAGAAAAGGTTTGTTCTGTTTCTGACAGTCATTCTACAGCTTCTTGGTATTGTTTTGACTGTGATCGCTCGATGTGTGATGAATGCGAGAAGAACCATTCAGTGTTCATCAAAGATCACAAGGTCGTTCGTCTGGCTGATTTGGAGAAAGAAGATATTGAGTTCATAATATCAAGAGAAAATCCTTGTACAAGTCACCCACAGCACAGGCTAGAGTTCTTCTGTGAAGAATGTGAAGAAATGGTTTGCGTGACATGCTTGAAAGATCACAGGAAACATGAGACAATGTCATTAGATAAATTTGTTTCGATCAAGAAAGCTGAATTGTCAAAGCATCTGCAGGTACTGGATCAGTTACGACTAGATGACAAGGAAAAGCAGCAACAAGAAAAGATTGCTAACACAATCAAACAACAAGGAGAAAAGGCAAAACAAGAAGTCAAAGAGAAAACCAAGAAAATTACCCAAATGCTACAAGAAAACGAACGAGAATTGCTGAGACAAATCGATGAGAAGTTGGACACAGCCACAACAAACTTGAATATCATTCATCATATTCCAGCCGTCAAGGAATACATCAAGAATGTGATGGAAAGAGGACTGGCAAGTGAAATGATGAATATTCAAGAGACACAATGCTCTCAAAAATTCATCTTCAACCACATTTTAGCATGCTCTAGAATTGACTATAATCCTAATCAAGAGCTGATGCGACAAGTGAATTCAGGTCTGGGAGAAATACTAACTTCTTCCAAAACAGACCATACGAAGAGCACTATTCAGGTGAAATCTGAAACAGAAGCTTTAAAGCAAGAGAAGTTGATTGTAATACCTAAATCCTCTACAGGAGAACTCAATCATGATCCGAGGGATGTCCTAGACGTTCAAATGAAGCCTGAAGAAAACGTGAAAATAGAAAAGAAATATGTGAGAACTGATGGTAAAGTAGAAGTTGAATTCGTGGCTAAAGTAGCTGGTCGGTTGACAGCAGAGGTTCAAGTGAATGGGAATCATGTATCTAACAGTCCACTAGTGATGAATGTCAAGCCACAGGAAATGAGAACAACGGGACAGTTTAACATGAAAGGTGTAAATATAGGATCTCGTGGATTGAGTAGTATAGCAGTAAACAGAGACAATAGCAGGATCGCTGTTTCAAACGATTCTTCGCACTGTGTCTATGTATTCACCACTGAAGCAGATCTCTTACTGACGTATGGTAGTCGAGGTAGTGCACAGGGACAGTTGTCTCGTCCTGAAGGTTTAGCATTTCTGAATGATACAGATCTAGTCATAGCAGACTATGGTAATCATAGAATATGTATAGTGAACACTACAACAGGGACATTAGTAAAGACCTTTGGTAACCAAGGTAACGGTGAGGGACAGTTTCTTCGTCCATGGGGAGTACACGTTGATGACGATGGTAGCATCATTGTGTGTGATCGTGGTAATCATCGGGTTCAAGTGTTCACAAGAGACGGTGACTATCAATATCAGTTTGGTTTGACAACACAGGACAAGTTTGATCCACGTTATGTGATAACACATGATGAACTGTTTTACGTCAGTGATGATATTAATCACGTTATTCATGTATTTGAGAAGAAAGGTAACGTACCGACTAGAATATCGACGATTGGTGGTCCAGGCAGTGCCGATGGTCAGCTGGATAGACCATGTGGCCTGGCTATTGATAATGACCATCATCTACTGGTGTGTGATGTTAGTAATAACTGCGTACAAAAATTCACATTGGATGGTCGTTTTGTAGGAAGGACTTGTGATGTAATCGAGAACCCTATACATATAACTGTTTTAAAGGATGGTCAGTTATTAGTTAGCACAGGGTGGTCTGGTGTCTGGTGTGTAAAGTAGAATTAGCTATTACTTTATACCATATGTGATCGGTATGACATAGTATTTAATGATATCCCAAGATTTGACGTGCTAAAATATGATCATTCGGAGTTAATTCATTTATTTTCTGTTTTTATTCTTTTGACGTTTGTTTTCTTATGTATTTGTTTGGTTTCTTATATTATTTTCTTCCTTTAGTTTTTTGGCTTATCTATGTTACCCCCCTTGTCTTTTTAGTAATACTATTTTCATGAGAAGCACAGCTTGTTATGATAGAATTGGTATTTTTTTCTGGTTTGCAGTGGGGTGCAATGTTTCCCCATTACATCTATCTGATGTGAGAAAAATACTAGCCAATCAGAATCAAAAACAATTTGCAAAACTGAGGTGTCATCCTTAGTAACCCGGCGACTCGGGGAAATGGTTATTTCTTTCTATTATTTCAGATATTCTTCCTTTTCCTTTGGCTATTGATGTTTTGAAAAGATTCAAATGAGAAACAGGTTTGTGGTAGAGAAGAGCCGAGCTTTGAGTTGTTTTCTTTTAGGGTGTTTTTATCTATTAGTGCATGGGGGGAGGGGGAGGGGTTTCCTTCAATTGCACTATGTAACGACTTGTTTAATAATATTTTACTAAATATTTTTTTTTTCTATTCAAATTTTTAGTTGTATCTTTAGTCATTGTAATAATGATAATTAAAATTAGCATGCTTTTAGACTTGTTTTTGCGCTGTGATTGATCGATTGATACTTACCAGTAGACCAAATAAGGGAGGTTGGGATAAAGGGAGCAAAAACTGCAGGAGCAACTAGCTAGCACTAATGATCTAGCAAACCAAGCAAAGCTGGTAAACAGCAAACAAATGATGCAAGCACGAGAGAAAAGTAAACATGAGAATGCGCATAATGTTGTGATACAAAACCGCTGACCACTAATCTCTCCCTGTTAACTTTGATTAATTGATAATCACGTTTCATGTTCTTACCTGTGCTCCAACGACTTTGCGTTCCTTCCTCACAGGTCTCAACGGTCTTCTTGGTGCAAACAGCTGCCCTATTCGAATCCCTAAAGTCCTGCAACAACAAAGACATTTATTTGTAAAAAATCGTATGTGAAACACTGATGGTGTACGCCCCCAATGCCCCGCCTCCCACCAATGCGACCCGGGTTCTCTCCTGTGGTCGGAGGGTTTTTCTCCGGGTTCTCCGATTTTCCTACCTCCTCAAAAATTAATTCCTAAATTCCAATACGATCTGGCGTAGTAAAGCTTAAATATGTGCCTCTGACTCGGGAGACTGCAATCGACGTAAAACATAATAACGTTTGTATAGTGACAAGAACTGCGTACTGCAGAAGCTAACTGACCCAATATCCGGGACTTCATCCTCTATGACCATGTCTTTGAGTTCCATTTGTCTCTTAGCAACCAGAGACCGTTGAGTAACTTCTTCACGGACCTTTGATAAGACAATCATGATTAAATGGATGGATGGGATAGGGTGGATGGACGGATGATTGGATGGGATAGGGTAGATGGATGATTGGATGGATGGGATAGGGTGGATGGATGGATGGATGATTGGATGGATGGATGATTGGATGAATGAATGGGATGGATGGACGGATGAATGGGATGGATGGGATGGGATGGATAAACGAACGGACGGGTGAGTCAGTGAATGCCAATGAACGAACGAGCGAATGATAAAAAATCCAGTCTGGCGAGAAGTTAATCCAAAGCCTGTGAGTGAGTTGGAGTCTAATGTACCTTGTTCAAGAATTTAGTGACCGCAATCCTATGTGTACAGAGTTCTTCTTCTTTCTCTTCTTCAACTTGTTCTCCGCGCAATCTTTTATTGTAACCCTAGAAGAATAAAGAAAAACAAGATAGTCATGCTTGGGTTGGTATCTTGGGTATCTGAGGCTTGAGGGGGTATTCTCATTTTTTCTATTGTAAATGTTTTTTTAATTTCATACCTCAAATATTGAATCAGGAATATCTCTGTCTCTTGTGGGAACCATTTTGAAGTTCTTGAACTCGGGAACCTGAAGGAAAACAAGTGTATAACTGAAATGAAACGATGAGGAAAAAACAACTAAAATTATCAAAATCAGGATAAGCATGCCAAGTGTATGACGAATGCTATCGATGTTTTGCCATTTGTCTTACTCACCCCTTGGTCTCGCAGATGAATGAGCTTGAATCTTTTCGATCTTTCCATTTCTTCTTTAGTGACAAACTCCGACTCTGCTTCTAGTTGATTCAGACGGAAGAACCTGGGTGCCTCGGCTCCGTCCATACCCATCTACCGTTTACGTATTAAACACATATATAAACAATTCTTGTTTTTTTTTCAAGGTAAACAACTGAATTAGTAGCTCATGGATAACAAATCTGTGGCCCTCGTTTTACGTTGAAACTAAATTACACGAGTTTTTGCATTCGATGCAAACCGCTGCTTTTGAAGACCACAGACTCATTTGTACAGGCTTAGCCTCGTTTATAAGTCAGAATGCAAAACTGGTGTATTTAGAAGTTGATTTTTGGGGAAGAACGCAGAGCAACCCTCGAAGCAAAAGAAATTCAAAAGTAACTCTGCTCACATATGATGGCATGCAGGTTCTAGGATTGATCCACGACCACATCGTTGAGTAGCGCACACCACCAGTGCTTCCCCCGTACTCACGGATAATACCAAGAGTTGTATTAGACAATGACGGGGGTGTTGAACAAATCAAGGGTGGGGTAGTGATAGTGCACTCACCTTCATGATGCTCATTATATCTGCATTGGCAGGATCATTGGGATCGAGATGAGACTCCGCTGCGAATAAGAAAATTACAATACATGCTTAAAAGGGTGACACATGGCAGTCGCAATTGGCATTGCCAAACGCTAGAGATTTATGGGTATCATGGGTGGCCCACTTTAGTTCCAAAAGTTCGGGTCACTGCATGGTTCGAGCCCTGTGGACTCGATATGAGAGGTGAGTTTGTTTAATGTGTTGTTTCTCTCCTTTGCGGCAAGCGGTTTTCTCCTGGTTCTCCGGAGAGGGAGAGGGTGAAAAGTGTCTCCAATTAGTGTAAAAGCTCTAGAATGACTAGACACTTAAATAAAGAGATTTATCTAATTTAAAATCAAACTGAATACAAAAGCAAACTTCGTGTCCTCTTCCTGACCATAATATATTAATGTGCCTGAGCAAAGGGATTTGGAGTATTTGCACCTAACATAATTTTGCAATGCATAAGAAATAATCTTGAGAACATTACCATATAAGAGTAAACAGTTTAAAGATATATTAAATCGTTTAATATTTTTCCTATATTAGCTACCTACCGATCCACTTAGCTAGGTTTTGTATATCAACCATCCCAGCTGCACCAAGGGCTGCCATGGCATCGTACCGTCTAAGAGCACTAGATGAAAATCAGACAACCAGTCAGATAAAAGATTAGGATAGAAGAACAAACATGGCGGAGGAGAAAAAGAAAACATTAGGAAGATATATGATTTTGGTGGTGGTGGGATGATGATGATGCTATGATTTTGATTGATGATGGTCCTTGATGATGATGATGACGATGATGATGTTGATGGACGATGATGGGGATGATGATCTTGGTGATGATGGGGATGATGATGTTGATGGATGATGGGGATGATCTTGGTGATGATGTTGATGGATGATGATGACATGATGATGATGTTGATGGATGATGATGACATGATGATGATGTTGATGGATGATGGGGATGATGATGATGATGATGTTGATGATGTTGATGGATGATGATGACATGATGATGATGATGATGTTGATGGATGATGAATTGATGATGATGATGTTGATGGATGATGATGATGGATGATGATGGGGATGATGATCTTGGTGATGATGATGATGATGATGATGTTGATGGATGATGAATTGATGATGATGATGTTGATGGATGATGATGATGGATGATGATGGGGATGATGATCTTGGTGATGGTGATGATGAAGATGACGTCAGCGTCGTCTACAGGTGGACGTACGGTGATATAATAATCTTTAGTTTCGGTCGATTGTCATTTCATCACAGTTCCCTGCGCCATCTTGAAAGGTAACCGTGCCTTTGCATCGAAGCGAGACGAACGGTGAGTTTGCAATGATAGACACCTTTTTTAACACCTTATACAATTATTCACATGTCTCTATCATTGCAAGCTCACCGTTCGTTAAAATAATTGCATAACAGTATCAATGTTATGAATATTGCCTCAAAATATATCATACTTCCTTCACTCACCTCAGGCTCTTGTCAACGCCGGTCGAGGATAACGGAGGAGCCATGGGTCGACCATCATTATCTAGTGCCCAGGACACACCCACCAACACATAACCTGATGTCAGTAAGTTTTCCTGGTCAAAGAAAGGCGTTTCACCTGTGTTGTTGGGGATACCAAGGTTGATCACATGACCTGGTGATAGGATATAAAATAAGAATAAAGGGTTGATATACTTTAATCAAACTACACCAAAAGTTTTTCTCTGAATGTCCCTACAAGTCACTGATGTTCACTGATGTTCACTGATGTTCACTGATGTTCACTGATGTTCACTGATGTTCACTGATGTCCACTGATGTTCACTGATGTTCACTGATATTCACAGCCAGAAGTTGAGGGAGGAAACCTTATCCATGGTAGTTTATTTGTAACGTGCATATGTCTTGAGGGAGGGGAAGGATGATTCACAGATGATTCACATAACTTACCACTGCCAACGCCTTCATGTTTATATGTGATCATGTGATTACTACTAAACTCCAGGCTATCCAGTTCTGCACGACCAGTTACTCGGCCTATCTCAGGGACTGGGATGAATAGTTCGGCTAGTAGTTTGTTGGGTACTCCACTTTCTACGACCTGAATAGTACGTAAACGAAAGATGTCATTAATATTCAATTTTGATACTGGGTCTCTCTTGATTCGAGGAATATTTTTCTGCGGGTTCTCCGGTTTTGTTCCCTCCGAAGAACCTAACAATCTAAATACCTATGGGGCTGGACTAATCTGGTCTTTGAGTTAGCCGTGCCCTGACTTAGATCAGCCCAGAGGTTGATTCAGGGTTCTATCTGTGAGTTAGCCATGCCCTGACTTAGATCAGCCCAGAGGTTGTTTCAGGGTTCGATCTATGAGTTAGCCGTGCCCTGACTTAGATCAGCCCAGAGGTTGTTTCAGGGTTCAATCTGTAAGTTTGCCGTGCACTGACTTAGATCAGCCCAGAGGTTGTTTCAGGGTTCAATCTGTGAGTTAGCCATGCCCTGACTTAGATCAACCCAGAGGTTGTTTCAGGGTTCGATCTGTGAGTTAGCCATGCCCTGACTTAGATCAGCCCAGAGGTTGTTTCAGGGTTCGATCTGTGAGTTAGCCGTGCCCTGACTTAGATCAGCCAAGAGGTTGTTTCAGGGTTCGATCAGTAAGTTCAGTTAGCCGTGCCCTACAGAGATCATTATGTACCTACCTGCAGTTTGATACTCTCAGGCCATTCTACTATTTGTATGTTATGAATCTCTCCAAAATGAATGGTGAAATCAAACGTGAGTCGCCTTGAAAAGAAAATACAAAGTAAGCATTTGATATATTTTTGTCTAATAAGAATGATTAAAGTAATAGATCTAAACGGTCTAGTGGGATTTTACTCATCAATTATTTTCTATTAGTACGTGGGGCAAATTCGCAAGGCATGTGCAGGGGGACCTAGGTGCTCGTAACAATTTATAGACCCTTTTCACGTGACCTCAAAGCAGCTCAATTTGAGAGACAAAACAAAAGAATCTCAATCTCTTGAGAATTGGAACCTATTGTTTTGTCCTCCAAATTGAGCTGCATTCCGACGTGCTGCAAGGGGTCTATTATACATGTGTCTAAGAGGGAGTGGCGTGAGGGAAGATTTGTCAACGTTAGCTCTGTTCTGGAACCACTCAACTTAACAATTCGCTTTAATCACGTGGCGGCTATATTGGTTGAAACAATAGGTTTTGAATCCCTTGAGTTCCCTTGCCCTCGCTTTGAGGCGTTTGAGAACGTACAAGCGTGTGATTAATGTCCATGCGGGTCACCAGGTGAGAAAAGTATTCATCTTACATTTTTCCGAAGAAAATTAACATCTTCAAAGATTTTACATACTTTACAGAGGTCTTGGAGACTTCCTTGTCGTTGAACATTACTTTGATGAAAGCTGACCACCGCTGGACATCATTACGACGCAGTACTTCAGTTCTAATAAGCAATATACGATATATTATATATTAGAGACAAAGACATGGCGGCCATTTTGGAGTTATTAACCGAAGAAGCTTACAAGGAATGTTTTGTTAAATACCACCAACATGGCGGCGATGATGTAACGTGCATATCTTCTAGAGACAAAGACATGGCGGCCATTTTGGAGGTATTAACAGAGGAAGCTTATAAGGAATGTTTTGTTAGATACCACCAATATGGCGACGATGATGTAATGTGCAAACGAAAAATAATAAGGTTGTGAGGCAAAACCGCGGTAGAAATGGTCTAATCCTTTGGTAAATGAATGTACAACGGATTTGAGTATAGAAACAGTCATTACGGACCGGACCGGCCCAGTAGCGAGCATTTGAACTCAGGTCTCTGAGGAGTGAGTAGTTATTTTCCCGAGACCCACAACCTAAAATTATTCTATAAACTCGAGCCCCTATTTTGGACCAATGTTTAGACCTTGTCCATGAAGATAGCAACCTTATTGAAGCTTTCGTAAATGACGATGACATACCTTGGGCACTGTTCTGGTGGGGTTATACTCGTGGTGTTGTGAACCTCTGGAATTAGTATTGGTTCTCCTGAAACAAAGAAATGAGTAGATAATGCTAGATAATGGGGGGAGCACTCAAACCAAGGGAGAGACCTAACAAATAATCACTTGTGATGCCGAGTCCAGGAATCAAACCCGAGACCCAGAGGTGATCATGAGAGGCAAGTGTGCTACTGCTACACCACCCTAGATTCCCAATACGTTACCTGGTGTTCTACGCATTTTCCTCGCATTCTCTAGGATCTTTTGTCGCTCTGTTTCTTCATCGAATTCTGCAGGACGAACCGGTTTTGGAGGTGCTAGTGTGTTAAATAGAATATTGTTTAGAAATTGCAATTCTTGATGATGTAGATATTAAGAAAATTCAAAGAAATGCTATATGATGATAGGTGGTGCTGATAACGATACTGGGGATGAGTAGTTTTGTTGATGATGACGGAGGTGATGATGAAAATGATGATGGCGGTTAAGATAAGGACCATCAGAGATAGCATGGCTATGATGGTGATACAGATAATCATGATGTGGACGATAGTGATGATGACGATGCAAGTGGTACTGGTGAGTGATGATGGTGATTACGCAGTAACTGAAGACATACAATATTCCTTGAGGAAAGATGATGATGATGATGACGACGACGATGAGGACGACGATGATGATGATGATGGTGGTGATGATGATGGTGATGATGATGATGATGGTGGTGGTGATGATGATGGTGATGCTAGTGATACTGGTGACTGATGATGATTATGATGATGATGGTAGTGGTGGTGATGATGATGATGGTGATGATGATTATTATTACTGATTATTATTGATCTACACACCTTCTCCCTCCATCAGACTTGTCTGTTCACCATCTCTTTGAAACTCCTGTTGTTCTTGTTTTCTTTTCTGAAAAGTTTTTTTTGAAAATTAAGAAAAATGTTATTTATATGAACCATATTTTCTTTCCCTAGCAGGACGAAATGAAAGGAAGTCAATAGAAGAGTGTAGGGGGAGGGCTCCAGGCTCTAGGAAAATATAAGAAGACTAGTATGCGAAGGATTTAATATTGGCAAAGATTGTCACAACTCACAGTGACCCAATTTGTCATTACTATTAGGTGTTTTCAAACAATCACTTCCAGCCTTTACCCCCTCGTCCACGATTCCATCCTTTTTTACTCCGACGAAGGACTAGCGTCCGAAACGTCAGTAAGTGATCTCTCTTATTTTTTACGGTGTAAAATTTAACTTTTTATCCATACGATTCCATACTATGATTATTTCCTTGATACCAACATTTCGTTTCCTCGATCGGTTTAGAGTAACTGTTTAGCAAACATACCCTTTTCTTCATGATTCGTTTCCATTCCCTTAGTTCAGATTCATAGGTTGCTAGCTGCTGTTCATATTCCGATTCAAACTCCTCCCTAAAAAAAAGCAAAGCGATTAGGTTCAAGATCAAAACAGAGGTCAAAGATAACTGATTTGATTATGGTAGTGGGTACCGGTAAATATCCCCAATAAACTCAAAATATGGTTCTCTATTAAATGCCGGCCCCTTGCTGTCAACCATCATATTTCAATTAAAAGGTTACACTTTCATTTTGGATAAAATTTTTACCAGAATCCTAACAGTTTTTATCATTACAGCTCTTGTATTAGAGCAGTCCGCCATGATCTTTTGAACCGAAAAAAACACATGCAGTTTTTCCTAGAAAAATGAACGTAGTAGGTGTGGCAGTGGCAATATATAACAACGTGAGAGGTCAGCCTTAGCTTTGAAGATATGAGGACAAAATCCAGGATTCTACTTTCAGAGGTGGTGGGTACCGGGTAAGCCCATCTCTCCCTGTAAGATGACAGTTTTCTTGATTTTTTGTTACTGGGATTCAATATTTGATACGTTGCTTCTGATTCATGGTATTTACATTCTTTCTCGTAGCTCTTCTTCAAGTTCTATTCGATATAACTCCACTTCATTTGTATCGGCCTCTTCCCTAAGAATACCAAAGAGCAAAGTTAGTTAAGTTAGGCCAAAACAATTGACAATAGACCTTTTCACGTTGGGCGTAATATTTTTCCATTTCAGACCACGTGTCATTTATTCTCTTGAGAATAATTAGCAATTATTCGCCGGAGGCGAAGTGATTATCGATGAATATTTACCGAGCGGCGAGTCTTCGAGCTGCGAGGTAAATATTCATCGATAATCACTGAGCCTGAGGTGAATAATTGTTTTAGTATAAATAAAAAGGTGATTATTTCAAAACAACATTGGAAACAACATTGAAAGAGAAAATATTTTATTTTTTAAAAGCGCGCGATTTTGCTGACAGCCATTTTGTCCGAAAAGGTGATTATCGGCTGATAATCCGAGATAGAAAACCAATCAGAGCGCGCGATTTTGTATAATCACCTTTGTATTTATACTAAGATTCTTTGTTTGAGTTGTATCCATATTCATGTGCTTTCTCGTGTGCAACCGTTAAACAAAAAAATGATACTCAAGGGAATGACACGTGGTTTGAAATGGGAAAACATTACGCCCAAGCCAAAAAGTAAAAAGGTATATTGTTGGTCTTATCTAGCAGTAGATTACTAGTATTATTAGTAAGACTTACTTATGAATGACTAGTTTGATAGGAGTGGTGATGTAACCCTGGGCGTCTCGTAGTGACTTGATGTCCTTCCAGCACCTAATGGAAAACGATAATAATAAGTATTAATATATAATAATAATATAAAATATAATCAATGATTATAGATGGATGGACGGATAGAAGGTTGGAGGATGAATGGATGGATGGATGGGATGGATGGATGAATAAATGGATGGATGGATGAATTAATGGATGGATGGATGGATGGATGGATGGATGGATGGATGGATGGATGGATGGATGGATGGATGGATGGATGGATGGATGGATGGATGGATGGATGGATGGATGGATGGATGGATGGATGAGTAAATGGATAGAATAAGTGAAGGCAGTAAGATGGATGGGTGAATGAATGGGAAGGATGGAGCATGAGATTGGTGGATTAGTGAATGAGATGATGCATGAGATAAATGCCAAGATGGTTAAATGAATGGGATGGGATGGGATGGAATAGAGTGAATAAGGGGTGTAGTACACTTACTGTAGCATACTCTTGATCAGTGTTCTATCACTATAATCCTCAGTGTCTCTTAGTTTACGAACGTCCCTAAAACAGAGTCAAACATTCAGTCACTGTGTTCCTTCAATCCTTGTTCTTAAGAAACTTGAACACAATGTTATAGCGGTGTTTATATTATAGAAGTCTGTTTACAGGGGCTGATCCAAGATTTTTGCTAGAGGGATTCTAAATTTTGGTTAGAGGAGTTCTACGTTCGACTGCGAACCAAAAAGAAAAAAGCCGGGGGTGGGAGGGGGGGATCGGGGTTCGAACCGCCGAATCGAAGGCAAAAATAATTTATTTTACATTGGGTTTTGTTTGGGTTTTAAAGCTGCATACAATTAGTAACACCCCCCTCCCTATATAACTTCAGAAAATAATGTGCCCCGACCCCCCCCCCCCCAACTGATAACACCGACCCCCGGCACAGTAATAAATGAAAGCCCCGTTAGGGGGGTTTAGTCATTCTTGATTCATTGCTGCGGTTTAGTGGTATGATACTCACATGATTTGCCGTCGATAGTCCCGTGCTCGCTTCTCCTTGTCTGTGGCTTCTTTGTTCTTATTACTTCTTCTCTGTTAGATAAAGAATGCCATTATTCATACATCAAAATAGAGCCACAAGTGGCAAAGTAAAGATTTTTTGTGATAAATGTAGAAAAAGGTATGAAGCTTAGTATAGCAGCTGTAAATATGAGATTTCTTTTCGTTTTTCTTTTCTACCTCCCCCCCCCCCCCCCCCCGTTACAAAGTCGCTCCAATACAGTGTCATACTTACTGCTTCCATCTCTCCTTCCTGGATTTGTCTGAGAGCAATCTTTAAAGCTGTGAGCTGTGAACAAAGGTAAAAACACATTAATGTCTTCGAAATAATTTTTTTACTGTAAATCTAAATGCTTACATTCTTTGCATTAGCTGAGGGAAACAAATAACGAACAAACAAACAAACAAAAACAAACGAATGAAGAAACGAACGAATGAATGAATGATGTGGATGGGTGAATGAATGGGAAGGAAGGGCATGAGTTGGGTGGATTGGTAGATAAGTGATGCACAGAACAAACAACCAAATTTTAACTTTGAACGGACGGACAGACACACGGACGGACCAACCAACTAAACAACGAATTAACGAACAAATGCAAGAACAAACAATCAATGTAGGAACGAATGAACGAACGACCCGGAAATGAACAACCAACCAACCAACCAACCAACCAAACAAAAAACAAACAAACAAACAAACAAACAAACAAACAAACAAACAAACAAACAAACCAACAAACCAACGAACGCAAGAACGTACAACCAATATAGGAACGAACGAACGAACGACCAAAAGCTCCCAAACGAACGAATGCAAGAACAAAAGAATGAATGATTTTAATGAGCCTCAAACGCTGAGTTCCTCACCTTGTCTGTCAGGTGCGCAGACAAGGCCTTCTTGCGTCGTTGGCAGTACTGTTTATACAGTTGTTGAAGGCGTGATCCCAGCACGTGTTCCTTGCTGAATAAAGGATGATGGGTAAACGTGATGGTTGAACTATCTACATCCAGCTGGTATTGACCTTCTGGGATACCTGACACAAAAGAAATCGGTCACGAAGAACGTTACAACACACCTCACCTAATAGCCAATGTGCGCGAGCTCGAATTTCTAGCACAAAGCATGAGTCCTTACGCTTTTTTGGCTTCTCTAAAATTCATCTGACAATTTTTCCTTTCAATGGAAATGTAAGTATTTCAACAGACGAAAATAACAGAGTGATTTTTTTCTGATATTTCCTTTGATTTCCCTGTTCCATTTTTGCAGGACTCAGCTTCCCAGAGTGTTTTGTGAGCTTCGATACACATTGCCTATTCGTCTTGGTGTATTTCAGACTGCATGTCATTCCCTAGAGTATCATTTCTTTGTTTAACGGTTGTACATGAGAAGACACATGAATATGGATACAACTCAAACAAAGAATCTTATTCTCAAGACCACGTGTCACTCCCTAGAGTATCATTTCTTTGTTTAACGGTTGTACATGAGAAGACACATGAATATGGATACAACTCAAACAAAGAATCTTATTCTCAAGACCACGTGTCACTCCCTAGAGTATCATTTCTTTGTTTAACGGTTGTACATGAGAAGATATGAATATCGATACAACTCAAACAAAGAATCTTATTCTCAAGAGAATGACACGTGGTCTGAAATGGTTAATCATTGCATCAAGACGAATGAGGTGTATTGAAAGAAGGATTATAATGCACCTCATCTTCCTATTCCTTCCTTCATCATGTAGTATATCGTCAGCTTTTCCTCTTTCTACTTGAAATTCTTTCTCCTCTCCCATCTATTCCTTCTCTACCCTATCCCAAGCAGTAGACCTTCTTCCACCCCCCCCCCCCCCAACTTTCTCCCCCTCTTCCAGCTCCTTCCCTTACTCCTCCTCTCCTTAGTAGCAGTACAATAATTACAACAAAGATGCTTCAAACCCACGTTCAATTCACAGTAAACTAACCTGACGAGTCTATATATCGGGCATCAAAAGGTTCAGTGTGAGCCTATAATAATAAATGAACAGTAAATTCTCACATTACAACATGACATCACTTTTTGTTGCATAATATATTTTAGAATTCGTCCTTTTTAACACCATTGATTGAGGGTCCTGAAGGAGTAAAATAGGAGCACACTAAATACACTAAACACAATGTTAGGATATTATGTACCTTTTTCCACTTTGTTTGTAGGAGGGGGTCTAGTTCTTCAGGTGCAACAACTGGAGGGGGTCGGGTGGACTTTTCTCTGAGAGGGTTAGCAAGACGCTTTATATGACCATCTTCACCAAACCAGATATGTTTCTGGAATAAAAGTGATAAATAAATAGTCAGTTGGTTGAATGAATGAGTGGTTGGATAAATGAAAAGGAGGGAATGGTCGGTGGGTAATGGGATGGGTAGGATGAGATGAAATGAGATTGGAAAGACAGATGGGAAGGTGACTTAATGGAAGGGATGAGATAAGATGGGTGGTTGGGTGGGTGGTAGAATGGATGAGATGGAATGAATGGATAGACAATTGAGAGGTTGACTGAATGGATAGAATGGATAGGATGAGATGAGATAGAGAGGTGGGTGAATAGATGGGATATGATGGACAGGTGGGTAGGTGACTGGATGGAAGGGTAGGGTGGGATGAAATGGATGGGTGGGTGGGACAATAGATTAGATGGGATGGATGCACAGGTGAGTGGGTGACTGGATGGATAGCATGGATAAGATAGATGTGTGGGAGATTACAGGGAATGACGTACGGAGCACTAGATAGTGCAAGCCACACATTTCCTTTTTAACGAGATTAACACAATCAGGGCTTGAAGTTAACTTTTTATTTCACTAGCAAAGTGTTGCTAATAAGATATTTTTCTACTGTCAAAATGGTAAAGTTTTGAAGGAATTGTTGATTTTTACTGTCAAGTGTTTACTAGGGCATATTTTTTTCAGTCGCAAATTCCAAAAAAGCGCTAGCATTTGGCGAGCATTAATTTCAAGCCCTGATAATATTCCAGATTTATACTACTAGTTATATGTTCTAGTAACAGGATATACCTTATCAGTGCCAACAAGCCTGTCCTCCATGATATTCAGGTTTGAGAAGCAGACTGGTGGTGGTTTACCAACATAAAACCCTTCTTCTTCCAGATACCTGGGCTGTCTTCCTTCTGGAACTTTTTTATCAATAGGAACTGAAAGAAACAAAGGGCATTTATTTAATGAAATTGACATGACATTTATTTAATGAAATTGACAATGTTATTTAAAATAATCTTGAAAAAATACAAAATTTATAAAATACAATGTGTGCACAATAAGGTGTACGCTCTCATAATGCACACACCATCAACCAATCAGAAACGAGTTACAGTTATTTTACGCATGTGGAGTTCGACGTCTAAACTGGGCCTAGCTTATTAAACTTATTAAACTTATTTATTTATATCTATTTTTCTATAATATTGTAAAGAGCATCAAGACTCTTGTTTGTCATATGATTTTTTAACAATTAAAGTATTATTCAAAAGAGTGGCTTTTGGACAAATTTTTATAATATACGACAAAATGCTTATTTCACGACGTTTCGATGTCGCTGACATCATTTTCAAGTGACTGGTTTATTTGATGACTTTGAATATTACTTTGAGATCAATTATCCTCTTGGGATCAATGCTCGTGGCAAAATAATTAAACAAATATTTTTGCACGTATGGAGTCTGATTGTGTGTTTAGACTTGGTCCTTTGTTCCTAATCAACAACATTTCATTGATTAAGCAGTCGAGCTTGTATTATTAGTGTTATTATTATATTATTATATTATTATATTATTATTTATACTTTGTTATAATATCCTACCTGCCAGTATACTTGGTACTTTATATATAGTTGATTCTATCTCCAGTTGCTTGTACTGTGGAACATAAAGTGGTTTGCCCCAAAATGTTGGCGGACCTTCCACTGGAACTTCAGTTACCTTATACAAAAAAAGAGAGAATGGATACGATATAAATAATGGTTCCTTCATGAATCAAATTATTCAAATTTGTGAATTTTGTATTTTTTCCTGCTGATCTATGTACTAATGATTAATGATTTATGATTTTTATACTAGCGCCCTTTCTATATAAAGGGCGGCACACACTAAGTGTCAAAAGGCTGCAACACAACAATGACATGACAATAAACCCCAAGTGTACACATGATGCGACAACCCCACTTCCACTCACTTGCCGCTGCAGCAGGTGGCATAAATTCAAACCAGTTTGAATTAGTTTGACATGTTGCGGGACAAAATTCTGTTGCAGGGACAAGATTTTTCACAGAAATTCCACAGTACACACGAGGGGCATTATCAAAGCAAAGTGTCCTAGCATCGTGCTAGTAATGAAGTGTGGAGAGACGGGACCACCATTTAAAGTCATCATCTGAGCCACTTAAAAGTCTAACCGTTTGTAGATGTAATTACAAAGGCAGAACTTTCTCCTCAGCTATTCTGAGACCCAAAGTGTTGGTCTGGCCAGGACTCAAACCACAACTTTCTGCATGAAATTCTGACACTCAAGTGAAACAACTGAGCCAACTGGGTTGCAGTTCAATCAATAAATCGTATAGGAATGAATGACTAGTTTTGTACAGTACCTGTTCTGTTGTTGTATCCTTCTGGTCAGTCCCCTCAGTATCCATCCTACCAATAAAGAAATTATATGCTTCTTCTTCTGATGGTGCTCCCTTTAATACATACAAAATATTCTTACCATTAAAAAATTATTAAGGGCTTGAAAAAACATCCGGTCAACAGACAATGTCTGGCCAGCATTGAAACTTGTGGTCAAATCTTTGCCTTGACAGTCATTTTGACCCAGAACAAAGGGCCAAAAATGGCCGGTATAACCAAGCTAAAACTAAATTGGCTGGTCATCACGACTGGCATATTGGATAAGGTTGAGCATGAGATTGTAAATCATCAAGATGGAGGCTGTGTTATCTGCCGAAGCTTTACACTGGGGGGGATAAAATAAACCTAGGTCTTGCACAATTCCTGGGTTCATATGTCATCAAGGTCCAACGAGAATAGACCTCTTCGGCTTGGGTGTAATGTTGTCCCATTTCAAGACCATGTGTCATTCCCTAGAGTATCATTTCATTGTTTAACGGTTGCACATGAGAAGGCACATGAATATGGATACAACTCAAACAAAGAATCTTATTCTCAAGAGAATGACACATGGTCTGAAATGGGTAAACATTACCCCCAAGCCGATGAGGTCTATTCAGTGGATGATTAACCTATTGCGACATGTCTAAATCAGCATGTAGCAATAAGATCAGTGTGCATAGCCCTTACATCAGGATGTCTTATGTGAGTCATTCTTGCCATTTTCTTCCATCTATTGACACTTGCGATACTCTCTTGTAAGGCTTTATCCTCTTCTTCTTCCATCTCTTCTGGTCCTGCCAGCTAGACATAGAAAATATAGGTATAAATTTATTTCAAAGTTAAAACTTTTTATGGTATTGTCAGTGACATCATCATCAATTATCAAGCAATACATTACTGTGTGACTACACCAAGGCCACTTGGACAGCAAGAACATGAGAACCTGGCCAATCAAAATGTAGAAAGAAAACAGTGTATTCCAACTTTGGGTAGTCAAGCCAATCAAAAACCTGGACTGCATAAGACGGCAGCTATATATTTCATGTTTAGTAGTTGTTTACATGATTGTCTTTTTGTTGCATCTTAAATGCTATTGTTTTTTGCTGATCTCTGATTGGCTTGTCAAGCCAAAGTTGTAACTTATGCACTTATTTGTTTATATTCTACATATTGATCAGTTCTCGCTATCTATCTGGCTTGGCCCTGGTTATAGTAATCGCACAGCAATTCACTATCAGCATCAAGACTATCTTCATCAACAGCATTCAGTTGTAAATAATCAGCATTATATATCATCCTTAATATCATAACCAGACACTTCACATTGCTATAACTATCTATCAACATTGTCCTTCCCAATATTATCATCATCAATAACACCATCACCAACAACATTGTCTACTATCATCTTTTTATCGTTATTTTACATATTCTTACCCCTGCTTCATCAAATCTTGTGGGTAGCGCACGAGCTCTTAGGCCTTTGAGTCTGCGTTCAGGTGTAGTCTATGAGAAAACACACAATAAATAAATCCTTAAACAAGGAGGAATAGAAACTAATTAGAAAATAAATATAATGAACTACTGGTACTTCATTCTATATTCCTTCCTTCCTTCCTTCCTTCCTTCCTCTCTTCCTCCCTTCCTCTTTCCATTAGTCAGTCAGTCAGTCAGTTGGTCAAACAGTCCATCTGTCTGTCCATCTGTCTTTTTGTCTGTCATTTAAATTCAATCTGTTGGTCATTGGTCAATCAGACAACACAGTCACTCAAAAACCTTTCAAACAGAAGGGAGCTGAGTAGAATATCCTGGCTAGTACTTTTTTATAGAACTCCCTGTAATGGTGGAGGGGTTAACATAAATCCTACTAATAATTTATATACTTTTTTTTACTTACTTCCTCCAAAGTACCCATTGCCTGAAAAAAATAAAATAAAAAAAGAACATCAAACAAGTTAGTGTAAACTGACATTTGACATTATTTCCCTCCATCCACATCCATAAAAACATTCTATGTTGAATTAGTTTCATTAATAACCAACACATTACCTGCCTCCCCCTGACTTTACTGCGCAGTCTTTCTCTGATAGATGCATTTAAATTCATGCTGTCACCAGCTGCTGAAGGCGACAGCCTATCATCTACATCCATCAATTTTTGTAGACGTGGCCCAGGACCTGTGGGAGAATCTACAAATAAATGAAAATATATGTGTGGGTAACCAAGAAAACTAAGATAGATCTAGCTATGTTATACTTACAGTAGCTATGTTACAGGAATTACTGCTATTGCTAGGGGAAATATTTGTGAATGACAAACCATAGGGAGATAAAAATTAAGGAAATTCTTATTTTTCAAAATGTATTTGACATGGAGAATTTAATAGGGCCCAAGGCTAAAAATAAGGCATGCTCAATGGCTGGACACAAGAAGTACTGTAGCCACATTGGACTGATCAACATGTGACAAATCAAGAAGACCAGCCTTAGAGTTGTTTGGCAGGATAACTGCTAATTTCTAGTCAGCCTTATTTTGAGCCCTGGTGCCTGAACCTAAGATGTTTATTGTCAAGCAAAGTTAATGCACCATCTCTATAGACCCCTTGCAGCACGTCAGAACGCAGCTCAATTTGGAGTACAAAACAATAGATTCCAATTCTCAGGAGATTGAAATTCTTTTGTTTTGTCCTCCAAATTGAGCTGCTTTGACGTCACGTGCAAGGGATCTATAGTGAATGCTCTTTTTTTCTACCATGAATTTACCCTTGGTTGTGTTTGAGTTAGTAACACCCTGGCCAGTTCATAATAAAAACATACTAGTATACATGCATCAAGAGTTCCACGCTTCTGCTCTAAACGCATGCTCAGGGGATTAAAAAGTGATTAAGAAGAATTTGCTTAATGGTACGTGATCTTGAATATCTATTGAAAATTGTACTTGATGAGAAAAATACAACTAAAATATAGCATATCTAAATTAATCCAAAATATTATCCCACTTTTTAATCCCCTGAGCATACGCTTAGAGCAGTAGCCCAGAACTCTTGATCTGTGTATAGACTGAGACTTTTTACCTGGTAGTGCCGAGGTGGATGGCTTCTGGTCTTGTTCTCCCCATGCACCTCCTGACCCACTCTCCAGTGTACGAGAAACCTACAATATATACAGTTCTATAAATTCATAACTCAATTGCAGATGAAATTATACTATACCAGTACTTCAAGTATGGCAATGACTATGACATGCTTTATAATGGGCTCAAGATTCAACATTTAGTAAGAGTAAATGATATTTTTTGTAGATGACATTCTTTTTTTCTTACTGTATAGACTCTGAGGAAAGATTTGTTTTCTTAAGTTCGTAACATTTGTAGTATATTTTTGTTGGTGACTTCATAGAAAGAAGGAACATAATTTTTCAATAATCACCTCCTCCTTCCTTTGCTGTCTTCTGGTTTGTAAGTTTTGAAGCATATCATGGTCTTCATCAAGATCCTTTATAACAGAAAATTTAAGGTATAATGTATATAAGATATATGTATTATATATCATAAAACTCATGAATAATTAATGAGGAAAACACAATAGAAATCATTGTCCGTGGAGGAGGTTGTATATCTGATACAAAATCGTCCTGATTTGCATAAACTTTAACTCCAATTTTCTCAGCCAAATTCAATTTTATCTTTAAAATTTTAGTAGAACATGAATTTATACACCTAGACGTTTCATAAGTAATATACAATATTTGTGTCTGTGTTGTATCAGATATACAATCACTCGCCTTCGGCTCGTGGTTGTATATCTGATACAAAACCTAACCTATCCTATCCTATCCTGCCCCACCCTACCCTATCCTGAACCAAATTCCTTACCTACCCTATTGTATGACCCTAACATATATGTCCTACCCTGCCGTACCCCACCTATCTCTACACTATCCTGAACCCTATTGTATGATCTTATCATATCATATCCTGCCCTGCCCAACCTCACCTTACGGTACTCTAACATATCCTGAACCTTACTGTATGACCTTATCATGACCTACCCTACACTACCCTATCCTATGTATGACACTATCCTACACTGCTCAACCCTAACCTACCCTTAATCCTACCCTACCATACCCCATCCTGAACCTTACTGTATGACCTTATCATGACCTACCCTACACTACCCTATCCTACAGTATGTATGACACTATCATATCATATCGTACACTGCCCAACCTTACCTTACTAACATATCCTGAACCTTACTGTATGACCTTATCATGACCTACCCTACCCTACCCTAACCTACAGTATGTATGACACTATCATATCGTACACTGCCCAACCTTAACCTACCCTTAATCCTACCCTACTGTACCCTATCCTGAACCAAATTCCCTTTTGCTGCACTATGCCATAAGGTTATGTATTAAAATGTTCAAAGTTACATACTTGTATAAGAGTCTCATCTGCCCCACCTGGGCTTAATGTTTGAATCTCCGTAATTGTGTCATCTGCCATTCTAGATGGTGTCTGTGAACACAGTAGTATAATGTTCAGTTGTGTGCATTAAAATGATGATTATTACAGGGCTTGAAATAATAGTCAGTCACCAAATTAGTTTTGGCTTGGTCATGTCCAGTTTCTGGTTCAACGTTACTATTCAAAATGACTGGCATGGCAAAGATTTGACTCGATAGGTACCAATTCTGGCTAAAAATTGTCGGTTGACTGGCTGTTATTTCAAGAGCTGTTATTATACTGACAACAAGGAGGTTCAATTCTAACTGTGTTAAAAGTATTGTTGTCAAACAGTTTCTTTTCTATCTGATTGTATAATTCTTCGGAATATAATACGTGTCTCCCTCAGAAGGAAAGCGGAATTTTCAAACCTTACTCCTTAAATTTCGGTCTTGCATGATGCACAATATTTGAGAAAAATTAATTAATTCTTACCAAAGTATTTGAATGCGTTCTTTGTTGGCGCATTGTTTCATCAGCATCAGATTGATATGAATTTGTCTCTGACATGATGGTTGCCTGGAAAAACAAAGGTATACAAACTTAGCATCCTACAATTCAATTTGTCATAGTTATAAGATGTGCAGTGTCAGTGAGGTGGAGAACACTTATTGTTCTTGTTCTCTTATTCTGTGTGTTTTTATTAACCTTGTTAGAATTGTTCCCAAACTAAACCCCACATGCAAGTAGATTCTGAAGGGTCTCTCCTTTGATTCAAGGGGTTTTGTCTGCCAGTGGGTTAATTCTGCAGTTTCCCTCCCTAGTATTATCTAAGCCACTCCACCACCTTGTTGTAGTGGTGAAACTTGCAGTAAGGCTTACCTCCATTGCAGCTCTTCTTTTCTTCATCTTTTCAAGCAACACCCTGAAAATTTGACACACGAAATTATGTGATGTTTTGTGTGATGTTGCAATAATTGCAATGCCGCAAAAATTAGAGATTGCAATGTGTGACCAACCATCTAACGTTGCCTACAACTTTACAAAGTAGAAACCAGTTCTATTTTTGCAATGTCATAAGTGATGAAGCCCATTGTGTGAACAATGATGGGAGCATATGGGTGGCTATATGGTTGGATCTAGTTTTGTGACATGTTGCATGAAACATGTCATGAAAAATCACATCATGTGTCTGTGCCTTTAGAATGAAGAGATAAAAAACGAGCGCGCGTGCTATGTTGAGTTATATTAGCACGCGGGAAATTGCGCGAGCCCGAGAGAAGTGCAGAGAAGCACGAGCCGAAGGCGAGTGCTTCTCTGCACTTCTCGAGGGCTCAAGCAATTTCCCAAGTGCTAATATAACTCAACATAGCAAAAGCAAGACGAGTTTTCTATCTCTTTTATAAAATAACTAAGATATAACGCGCAATTAACTCAAGAGAAGTAATAAAAACACCAGCTTGCTTTGCTGACGTCATTTCCTCACGATCTATGTTGAGTTATATTAAACGGTAATTGACCAATCAGAGCGCGCGTTATATCTTAGTTATTTTATAAAGGATAATAATAACTTACTAAACATGTTTTGGACAGTAAATAATAGTTCTGAACACAGGGTGCCCACAACAAACAGGAACAATAGTTGACTTTTAAAATATCACACCAATCTTTCATAAAAATAAACCCCCATTACAAAGTCATACAGTCGAGTAGATAATGTTTCTGGTAAAAACTTGAAGGGAATAGTAGTAAATTATGCCTGAAGTCAAATCCTTTCAAAAGTAATTTACCTGTTAGTGTCGTCCATCTTGAACAAGTTTTCTCTTCCTCAACTTGTCACCAAAATACCTGCTCTTATTCTCAAAAATAATGCTTCAAATAAATACTATTTGCATTTCTTCTGTTCAATATGTCCATAGTTAAGTATAATAGGTCTTCTAGCGTGATTTTTTTGGCCTTTTTTTCATCTATCTATTTAGTTTTTTTAGGTCCAGTCGTTGTACAAGTTGAACAAAGACATTTCTTGGATACACATTTTGCGCAGTTTATCAACAATTTTTGTCGTTTTTAGCTCTTTTATCCTCCACAGAGTTGTTTCTTAACAATTCGAGCATAAAATTTCACTAAAAATATTAGCAAAAATGATTTAAAACTAAGAGAAAAATGGGTTTAAAGTCACCATAAACAAAGAAATATTCATGGACTTTTTTGTAGGAGGAATTTTCGCGCCGAACACAATAGTCACCAGTCTAACACGATACACTTCTTACCACAGGTTGCCCAAATCTAATTTATATTTATTCATAAAATTTTATTCAAAACTAGATTAAGCAGTAATAAAACTTAGGAAAAATAACTATATTTTTTTGTTCTTTGCTTTATTTTATTTAGAAGTCTATCCGCTGGGGTTATTGCTTAGGAATAATTGTTGTAAAAAATGAATCTATTGTACGGGCTTCCTGTGGATTTCTCCAACAATCCTTTGCAAATTTCGCCGCTCATTTCCTTGAAAATAGTTTTTTAAAAAAACCGTAAATTTAATCACGCTTTAAGAATCCCTTATTTTACCTCAAAAGAATTTATTTGGTAACTGCCGGACGTAGTTGAGTTGCTTTGAAGTTTAAAAAAGGTGAGACAAAACGATCAGTTACTATTACATAGTAATATTTACTAGTAAGCCTATTTTTTTGAAGAATTATCCTTGGAATTGTCAACGAAATTCAGCTTATTTGTTTGTTTATAAATCGGCTACGTTTTGTAATATCTTTATTTCCATAGATCCTCTACTGAGATAGGCAGAAGTTATAATATACTACATTGTTGAAGTCTGAAATGGTAAGTTTTCAAAACCATACCTTTTTAAAATAAGAAATTTTCCCCTTGACCTAACGACGCGACCGTTGCTGCGGTTTTCATGCGTCCTGTTTCTCGCAAAAAAATAATGAATAAATTCAAATTCTTAGATTAATTGTGGTTATTTTTGCCCCTTTTTGTGTTTTCTGTGTATATTACACCCATTTTTCTCACCTTATATTCGTATTTGAGTTTAGATATCAGTGCGTAAGCTTACATAATATGTATTTGGTTCATCATTAAAGCTTTCTATAGTTTCCAATAAAGTTCAGCTCATGTGATCACTCTAAATACAAGGTACAGTAAATAACATAGTGTTATGGTGTATTTAGTTCAGAGCTACAAAGCAGGCAGAGGATGCTGATAGTGACTCCGATTGGGACAGTTTATCTGGTGAAGCAGAACCACGATCCGACAACGAACCTACTCCACGACCACATCCACCAATATCTCCAAAAAACAACTCAACTCACATCCAAACTCCTAACGCTAAAAACACCTCAACACCTATTAAAAGTAACGTCAAAAGCGCTCCAAAATCAGCGACAACTACGAATTTAAAACCAGGAAAAATGTATGGGAAATCTCCAGGTGTGACTACGTTTGTTGACAGAGGGGAATATATCGACAACAGTGTTGAGAGAAGACAAGATTTTTCATCAGTTCCTGTAGATTCTAATTCAAATAAAATAAGTAGTAATGCTAGCAGAAGAAAGGAAAAAGCATTGGAGATGAATGAATTGGAATTAAATCCCGTGAGAAGTGGACACACGAACATGGGATTTCATCCACCTGGTGAAGATAACCCCCCTTATGACTTTAAAGGTTAGAAGTGCTTTGTGTAAATATTGAGTTTAGCATGTTGAAAGCTTTGTTGTATAGTTATAATATTTCGTCCTCATGTCTCCAAGGCAACCACAACAATTATATATTTATCATGATGGTTGCCATGGAAACATTTTAGGCTAGACATTAATGCTATCAACTACAAGGTAGGATAAACTAGACAAAAAAACTCAGCAAGCCAAAACTCAACAAATAATATTCATTATTATACATTTTACTCAGTATCTCAATTTTGATTGGCTGAGAGCCCTCAGCCAATTCCTGATATCGTGTGAAATCGACATGATAAATGTATTATCTGTACTAAGCAGATAATACATTTATCATGTTGAGTTCACTCAAGGTCACAATGGAAATGAAAATACATTTGCTTTTTTTTTTCCGACAGCAGAATTAAATCTTTATTCTTAGTTTATATTCCTTAAATAAAACAATTATTGAATTCGGTTTTCCCATGATATTGTAAATATCAAGACCTCTGCTGTTTTATCCACCTCGGCAGATAACACGGCCTTGGTCTTGATAATTTGCGATATCATGCTCAACCTCATCCAATAATTTATTGTTTATAGTACAGTAAATGATATTGCAAGAATCTTAGGACTGGAGGAGTACCAGTGATGCACACATTTTTTTTGGCACATCAATAAATCTGCCACATCAGTTTCTGCCAAATCCACATGAACCCCTATCAGTATAAGCCATTGAGAAAACAATTTAGTCACTACAGTAATGCTAATACCCCCATTCACTTGAACCCATTCGCAATGCATTGACTGTGACTGCATCATGTCCCAATCAAGAAAACTATTTTTTCAAAAGCTTTTTCAAAGATAACCAAATTTTATGTTTTGTCCTCCAGATGCTTTACCCAAGCATGAAACCAAAGGAGGAAGACAAGAACAAAAACAACACAAAATAAAAAAAGGATATATAAGGAACCAAACACCTGACCCTGCCGACACACTGATGCCAAGAGCAACATCTGACCATTCCTGGGATAATAGCGACCAAGAGGGTTCTGGGATATTTCCTTCTTCGTCACCAAGAATGTCCAATCACAAGCAACAAACAAACAAGACACCGATGAGCTTTAAACGAGCAGATGATATTCAAGAATATGCTATTGATGTTGATATACCTGATTATGATGAGGCCTGCTGTGTTCCATATCAGAAAAAGAAGGGAAATGGGTAGGCTGTAATACTTTCTTTATGTAGCAATTAGTAACTGATGGATACCGGATGATTTCAAGGGGCTGGCTGTTTTTCCTATAAATGGGATGGCTAGCAGCCACCCAATCCACCCCTTCCCTTCCTGAATCTGCCCCCTCCCTTCCTGGATCTGCCCCCTCCCTTCCTGGATCTGCCCCCCTCCTTTCCTGGATCTGCCCCTCCCTTCCTGGATCTGCCCTTGAGCAATTCAACTTCATATTCTTAGAGTGCAACACTAAGAACCAATCATTAACCAACTGAAGATATTCCTCAACTCTTCCCACTTGGTGCCAGCACTTGTCAGGTCCAACTTGAATAAAATAGATCTTCAATTGGTATTTTGCATGGAGTCTTTGAAATACATGCATGGCATCTTAATAAGACATGTAATTCTCTTTTTTGAAGCTACACTTACATGTTTCGTCATGGCAAGTTCCAGTATTTTAGTGTTGTACCTGAATGGAGAGAACCATACATGAAAACTGTAGGAGAGAGGTGAGTGGAAAAATCTTTGTTCTCTTGCAATATTGCAACATGATACTCTAGAGAAATGATTTTAAAAATTTGATAGACTGATTTAATAGTGCATTAATACTTTTCTCATTCCCTGAGTATTATTTCTTTATGCATTCAGTCAGTAAAGGAGATGTATTAAATATGGTGGAGTTCTGTTATTTTGAACTTGAAGCCACTACTTTTGTGACAGTGTGGACTTGTGTCAGTGAGAGTGTAGCACTACAATCTTTTACCCTGGATATCTTAAAACCCCATTATGAAGTAGTATTTCAACCTTTTTCTCTGTTCCCTAGGAGGCTTGATAACAAGACTCCACTGAAAACTCAAAATAAGGAATCTTATTCTCAAATGGAATGTAACATGGGGTCTGAAATGATCAAAATTAACACCCAACCTACATTAGTCTGTTGTCCTCAACGAACATTGATTCCGAAGTTTAGGCGTGCAACACAGCGATTCCGAACATGGCAGACACATTCAGACTGAGCAGGTTGAGGAGGCAAAAATGAGGCTAGTCATTTGTATGTGATGTGGGAAAGCTGGCTTTTCCCTTAGGAGTGTAAAAACAATCCCAAATTGATGTAAACATCAGTAATAAAGGTGAAGCTTGAACAGTGAACAAAACACACATAGATCACAGATCACAACAACTGACTAGCCTGGATTTCGCCCCCTTGACCCAGGGAGTTCAATTGGGTCCACCATGTTTGGAATCAGAATATTGACCAGAATATTGAAAGTTAGCTTTTGCTTTGCCAATAATTAATATTATTAAATTAGTGATTAATCAGTAATTATCTTTTTAAATCTTAGGACAGAGAGGTGGCTTACATACTTTTGGCAAGAGTTCTTCGGTACTATAGGCCTTCTAGTGGACTTTGGACTTATTTTTCTATTGGAACTCATCAAATTTACATTTCGTAAAGTTCTAGTCAGAATTCTAGTTGGATTCATTGTTGTATTTGGTGACCATTTACTCAAGCCGGTTCTAGCAGCTCTGTTCAATAGTTTCCTTCAGCCTAGTCTTAGTTTTCTCTGGAACTCTTTGGTTGGATTCAGAAATGCTATTCAGCCTTTATTGGATATAACTAGAGAAATACTATCACAAGTGACTTCTTTACTTAAAGGCTTTAGATTATTTGAGCTGAACTGGAGGCCAGTTTTTGATGCAAATGTTAATAATTCAAGAGTTTCAAATCAGCGCAGGATTCAAGAGATTTGAAGCATCATACAGAGATTCCAAACATGGTGGACACAAATGGACAGCCTTGGTCAAGGTGTTGAAAACGAGGCTAGTCAGTCATCCATGATTTGGTTTTTATTCACCTTTCATGCTTCATCTTTTACTGGGGTTTATATTGTTTTTAGTTATGCACTACACTCCTAGCAGGGAAAAGCCAGCTTTCCGCAGGTTGCAGACGACTAGCCTCAACTTGTTTTCACCTCCTTGACTCTGGCACTCCATGTGTCTGCCATTTTCTGAATCAGTGTATAAACCCCTTGCAGCACGTCAGAATGCATCCTGATTTGGAGGACAAAACAATGGGTTCCAATTCCCAAGAGATTGATATGTTTTGAACTACAAATTGAGCTGCTTTGATGTCACATGAAAAGGGTCTATAAATATAATATATTAAGCTATTATAAGATTATATATTTTTTTTCCATTTTTATGGTTCTTGATGCAGATTTGGTTTTTATTCCGATGATTGTAATTATATCACAAGTTAGTGTGGGTTTAGTTTAATAAGATTTTTTAAAATATTAGAAATTATTTGGATATCATGTTTTCTCCAAAGTGCATGTAAATCAAGTTTATAATATTGCAAGGATATCGTTGTTTAGTATGAAAGTAATAAAATAATAACAGCAAATCTTTGCCTAAACAGCCTTTTATGAGATAGCGAACTTAATGCATTATGGTCTAGTTTCAATACAAACATCTTTTTTTGATTACACCTTATATACCTGTTGTTTTTGTACCCAAGCTTCAAGTCATCTGGGCTTCAGTCAATCAAATTTCCAAGTCGGAGTAAATAATTTTTTGATTGGAAGAACCCAAAAACTCCAACTTCTTGGGCTGAGTTGGTTGCATAATTATGAAAATGAGTGTAATATATGAAACTGTAATAAATATGTTTTTGTACAAAATAATGGAATGTCCATTGTTTGTCTACTGTTTCATCAGTGCTATTTAGTAATGCACTTGTTTTAATTTAAATTTAAAGTTAAAGATCAGTGCTCATTAGAGTATATAGTAATGTTTCACATATAGAGAATATTACATGGTCGCGCAGATACAAATTTGATCTTCAAGTGTTGATATTATCTCTGACAAGTGAGTGCAGCGAATCTCCAAGCGGCCATGTAATGTTCTATTTATTATATGAAATCTCCAATGAAAAATAATGGAGAATTTGACTTTGGTCGAAATTTGACACCACCAGTGTTGATAAAAATCATATCCCCACTGGCCACTGGTGGGAGTGGGGATATCAATTTTATCATTTTGATGTCACTCAATATCACAATCTATTTCACATAATAAAGATATTTTAAATACTCTACTATGAACAACAAGTACAAAGAGACATAGTTTTGTTTGATGGGATTTTATTGCTGATTCATAAAGGTTTACTTTAGAGGAATGAATCGAGAAGAATGAGTAGCTCCAATACCAGGTCTACCATGCTTGACAGGCTTGTAAGTGATGGAGAATTCACCAAGGTAATGTCCAATCATCTCAGGCTATGAAAGAGAAACAGGGACCTTGTTAGTTATGAAAATTCTCATAAAACTGGTATGGAGAACATTTTGCCTAGCTTTTAAAGTTCCCATGGTAACTGTTATTTGCTTCTGATTGGTTGATTTTGTCATTGGTGATACTTTATCCAAAACAAATTTAGACAATAAACCTCCTAAGCTTTGGAGTAATGTTTTCCTATTTCAGACCATGTGTCATTCCCTAGAGCATCATTTCTTTAAAAGTTGCAAATGAGAAGACACATGAATATGGTACAACTCAAACAAAGAATGTTATTCTCAAGGGAATGACACATGGTCTGATATGGGAAAATATGCCAAGTTAAAAAGGTCTATTATTTTCACAGCCAGCTGTAGCAGTTACCATGGAAACAATCAGAGGTTAGTTATTAAACAGATATGATAAAACTTTTGAAGTAAATGTGTATTATTTTCTATGTATCCATGAAAAACAATTTCTCGAAATGGAGTACAATAAGCCATATCTACAACCATAGCCACTTCTGAGATTGCTTTACTTGCCTTGCACAAAAGTTTCAATGTGAGGCTTCATACATAATGCTCAGTGATTTGTGACAGGAGAAAAGAATAAATGTAATTTTGTATGTAGCCTTGTACTGAAACCTTTGCATGACAAGGGAAACATATCTCGGAAGTTGAAATTAGATACAACTTTTTTCTGTCCACACCACAAATCACGTCCTTGTGGCACAGATCTACATACAGCGTGCTACCCCATTGGTACCCTAAAAATGAGTATTCGGTATGTGCATTGGTCTCTCACACTGCAACCGGCTCAACAAATGTACCAATTCATATAGTGCAATGCATGGCTTGAAATAACGGCCAGTAAACAGACAATATATGGCCAGAATTAAAACTTGTCATGTCAAATCTTTGCCTTGCTGGTGGTTGTAACCAGTAACGTTGAGCCAGAAACAAGGTATGACCAAGTTTAAACTAATGTGCCTGGACAACATGACTGGTGACTGACCGGCCATTATTTTCAACCCTGCAGTGCTCAATCAAACAGAAGAGACATACACCTGAACAACTTCATCAATAACATAAAACATTTATGTATACCAATCTAAATAATATCTAAAGATCTACGAAAATACTTGAATACTAAAATAAACACGAGTGTTGAAGTAAAACAATAGCTATTTTTTTTAAATATATTTTCTTTCATTACCTTGATTTCAACCTGGTTGAATGTCTTGCCGTTATAAACACCAACAATACTGCCAATCATTTCAGGGACTACAATCATGTTTCGGAGATGTGTCTTCACAACGTCTGGTTTCTCCATTGGAGCAGCCTCCTTCTTGGCCTTCCTCAATCGTTTGATTAGAGCAGTTTGTTTCCTCTTCAGACCTCTGGAAAACCTACGCCTCTGACGGCAGTTCACAAGTTCCATAAGTTGTTCATGTGAAAGATCAAGAAGCTGATCCAAATCTACACCACGGTAGGTGAATTTACGAAAGGTACGCTTCTTCTTGGGTTGTTCTGGAGCATCCGACTATCGTAAAAACAAAGGCAATTTTAGTGCAAAAGATGCAAAAGCTCGATAAAATAAAGGTGTAAGGATAAAGACGAATAACTAATCTTGTGTTGGAAATAGTCTTAACGATTCTCTATTGCTTTTTAACGTGGATGAAAAAGGATTTAACCTTCAACTAAAACTCACCATCTTGACGTTCGGAGAGAAACAAGAAAAGAGAACGAGGATAACTAGAACCCAGGAGTTCTACGAACCCTTCGCTCAATACCACCACAGGCAACCCACAATAACTTTGATATTTTCTGTATGTAAAATAAATTTGAACGTTAATAATTCTTAATTTTATCATTCTACATTGTAATTATTTGTAATATAAAGAACTTCGTGGTCGATAAATAGCTTATGTCGCCAATTTTATTATTTATGAGCCAGAATTATGTACATTGAACTTTAGCTTAAAAAGAACTCTAAAAAACGACAAAGTAAAAAGGCTGCAGAAAAAAATATGAACATTATTTTCATCTTCATTTCATTTTCTCTTTTTTTCCCTTTAATTATTTAATTTTCTTTTCGTTTCTATTGGGCTTCCTGTGGCTTCAAATTTCTCGACCGAGTTTCCTCTCTTTGAAGAGGAACGCCTGGTTCATTTCAACCAAAACTTGACAAGAAAACCATCGCAGACATTTTTACCTTTTACACAAAAATATTCTTTTAAAATGTCCAAAAAGGCAAACCCTCTGACTGATTTACCAACAGCTTGTCGCTTTGCAGTTCTTAAAGTCAGTGATGACAGCGAGGAAGAAGAATCAAAGCCGTTCGATAAGAAAGGGGCGAAAAATACGCTATCATCCAACACGGCTTCCTCAGGGGCTGCCAAGAAAAAAAGAAATAAGAAAAAAAGACATCACAGATCGAAAAATACCCAGGTAAGAAGCTTTTCTTCATTTAAGTTCCTATTTCTAGACAAGTTGTAATTTATTTATGTATTTTGTTGGCATTTTTTAACTAAATATAATCTGGCACACGAAATTCACTAAATATTTTCTAAAAAAACAACGCTCCTGAGAGACCACACGTATTTATTTTTCAAAGGGAGTAGAATTTCTTATCTGAGCAACACTTGAGCCTCAAAAACTTAGATTTGAATTATATGTAAAGAAACTTTAAAGTGTTTTAGTGACTGAACTGTAATTCTATCTGTAAGGGCGGATCAATCCAGGTGTCCTGATGCTGACGTAAAATTAACTAGGTCAACATAGATGGAAGAAGTATGGACAATGCCAGTACACAACTCCCTATTTAATATAAATCTTATTGAATGATAAACATTATACACAATACTTCAGTTCCAAGTTCTCTAATGCTCAGTCTTAGCCTCGACTGTGCGTAAAATGATCAGCATGGAGAGCACAGACCGTGGAATTCTTAAGCAATTGTATTGTTCATTTGTACACATTCCTCACCTCGTTACCATGGGCTGTTACTAATACTAAAGAATATAATACATGATATTGAGGCTAACACTGAGCAATAGAGAACTCGAAGCTGGAGTATTTAGATCAAACATTTGTCTGGAAAAATACCTCTTTACCTTGGGTGTAATGTTTCCCCATTTTTAGACCACATGTCCTTCTTTTGAGGATAAGATTCTTTGTTTGAATTGTATCCATATTCATGTGCAACCGTTAAACAAAGAAATGATTGATACACTAGGAAATGACACGTGGTCTGGAATAGGAAAACGTATTATAACACTGATCCAAAGAGGTATATTTGTAAGCTTACATGGTGTTTTGTTTTGACTTTATTTGATTACAGAGTAATGATATAGATACGCTACCATCTTCTGAAGTCAAGCAAGCAACAACAAATGATGAAGGAAATGGTTGGCAAGTGTGGCAAAGCAGAGATGAGCAGGCAAGTGCAACCACTAGCTTTCATTGTTTTTCTCTTAGATACAGTAGCATGATAAATAGCAACAAAAAAATGTCCCATTCTTATTCAAAATAAGTCATAATAATGCTTCACTAACATCTGGCATACATATTTCTTGTCCATGGAATAGAAGGTTTCACCATAGCAGTCACCATCTTTAGAATGCTTGGATAGACTGGGTAACAAACAAACCTGGGAGGGGGGTACTTGGACTGGTGTACCGAAGAAAGTACATCAAAATCTCTAGTTGTTAAAATTTGACCTATTTATTCTCTCTTCTTGTTGTTTTGTTCCCGCTCGCGCTCTCTTCTCTCACTTTCCCTCTCCTTGGGTGTTAATTCCTTAGTTCATGCTCAGTGTCCATCAGACTGGAGCCCCAAAACCCTGACTCTGGGGTAGGGGGTATTCCCCATTACCCCCAGATTAGCACCCCACTCAAAACTATACTCTATGGTCCCTGATGCATAACCTACAATAAATAAAAATATTTTCTTCATTCAACATTACAGTTTGTCATGGACCAGTTTCAAAAAGATTTACAGGTTAGTCAGACCACAGGGTTCCCATTCTTTACTTAATACGAGTCTCAGTGATTCACCCTAAAACTTTTTCTTACTACCATCATCCAGCAAATGCTAACCAGAGAAGTGTTAGGAGAAGCACTCCACAGCACGTCATGCTTTTAATCTCCTAACAGTTCTCTGGTGTTCTCCTAATCCCCATGTTATTTATTTCTGCACATAGCACATGCACACATTTCCTATTTCTTCAAGAAAGGATTATAGTTCTCCACAGGAATCCCAGTTCATAGTATCTGGCATATGAAACAATAATACAGTTGAACCTCTACACAATGACCACGGTCAAGACAAAATTTTGTGGCCATTGTAGAAGGGTGACCATTGTTTAGAGCTTTCAGTTACAATCAATTTATGAACTCATTGGTATCAGAGGAAAAATTTCCTGGCCATTGGGTAGAGTTGGCTGTTGTGGAGAGGTGGTTGTTAATGGGGGTTGGACAGTCACCATATTTCCCTTCCTATTTCTTTTCTAATCATTTCTTTTTTGTAGGCTGCTATGGAAGAGAGCAAGTCTGTTGTTCCCCAACTACGTCAACAGGTTGCTAATGATCTGTCATCTAACAAGAAGAAGAAGAAAGAAAAAACTGTATCTCTAGATGAATTTATGAGTGGAAACTTAGACAATGATGTTAAAATTCCTGTTGAGGCAAATGGAAGTTTATCTGCTTGTAAGAAAATACAATCAATCATTAATTCTCAATACAAATTTGCCAGCACATCTCACAATAGATGTACTGTCAGTTGAACTTTACACAACAGCTACTGTCTGGGCAAAATTTTGTAGAGAGGTGACCATTGTGGAGAAATTTCAGTTCCTGTATATGTATGAACTCATTTGTAACTGGAACAAAATTTCTTGTTCATTGGGTAGATGTGGCCATTGTGAGGAGGTGGCCGATAGTGGAGGTCTGATTGTGTAGTTTCTAAATATTTTTGTATTGTATCTCTTGAACCGCAGAGGGGATCGGAAGTTTGTCCCAAAAATCCCTCTTTTCTCACACATAAAGGTCATTCATCAAAAAAAACTCTTTAACCCTATTTTCTAGAGGTACACACAGAGTGCTTGAAAATTGGGAGGGGGGAGGGCTTTGAAAACCACACCCAATTGTAAGGTGTGTTCTGAGCATAGAAATGTTATCTTAAAACTTATTAAAAGTCTGATGTGAAATAATTTATAAATCATTGGTAAACTTTTTTGTTATTTCATACCTTTTGCAGTTGCAGAGGATTCACCCCCATCAATGTTTGGTTTAGATGATTTCCAGGTATGCAAGTACACAATCTTATTTCTATAAACAAGAATAGTCAAAAGGGCTGTATCTAGTGGGGTCCTAGGGTACCCGGACCCCCTCCCCCTATAAGAAAAGGAGACATAAATAATAAAAAGTGAGATAATATAACAATGTGGCTAGGGTAATTAAAAAAATAGGATTTGATAATTATGATGTCCAGAAGAATCTCCTGAATACTTAGGCTTTTTTGGTTCGGCATTTTGGAGGACAAACATATGATTTCATAATGATTCATATAGCACCCTTTCCATGGATATAATCAAAGGCACTTTACATCATGAAAAAAAATGGAAGCTTTACAGATTAGATTTGTTCATCCCCCTTTTGAAAAAATCCTGAATATGCCCCTGATTCAAATATGGATAAAGTAACTGTAAAGCCTTGCAATGTTAGCATTATTTCTTCTCCACATGAGAGTCTTAAAGGTACTAAAAATCAGTGATTATATCTGAGTTTTGTTATTTAGGTACAGGATTCCCATAGTGTCACAAGTGTATCAAATGAAAAACCACCAAAATCAAAATCTAAAAAGAAAACACATGACAAAACAGAGGACGTTGAACTTGGAACAAAATCTGAAACAAAAGTAAGTTATAATTTGTTTAGGAATAGTTTTAAAAGTTATGGATTCTAATCATTAATCAATACCATGCTCAATCAAAGTACAATGCTTTGCAAGTTATTTAGCCTGCTTTCCAGACTTTTTTTTACGCTCAAAAATTCCTCCAAAAAATTTTTGAGTGTAAAAACATTGAGTCTGCAAAGCAGGATACAGGTTATTTGGTATGTGAAAACTAGTGAAAAACCTTGTGGCAAAGGAAAGAATGCAACCCAGATTCGAGTTCCCTCAGGCTCAGTGTTGTATGTGAGTAAAGTTGCTTGTTGGTTCTCTTCTGTGCTTTCAGGGTTTTTCTCCGGGTTCTCCGGTTTTCCTCCCTCCATAAAAATCGACTTTTAAATTCGAATTTTGAATTCAATTGAAGAAAAGTCACTACTAAGGTAGAATCAAGTGCTGCTAAATCTATTACAGACCCCTTGCACATGATGTTAAAGCAGCTCAATTTGGAGAGCAAAACAAAAGAATTCCAATCTCCTGAGAATCAGAAACCTATTGTTTTGTCCTTCAAATTGAGCTGCATTCCAAAGTGCTGCAAGGGGTCTATTACAGACCAAAAATCAGTTTTTTAAAAAAAGGCATTAAAATGCCTTTTTGAATTCAACAGAAGATAATTCCAGCAACACAAGAAGAATCAATGAAAGCAGAAATGGTTCATGTCCAAGAAGAACTCAGTAAGAAAGATGAAACAGTTACCAAACTACACAAGACTATAGAGAAACAAAAAATATGGATTAGTGACTTACAGGTAAAGTAGAGAAGCACCTATCGACTATCTGTTACTAAGTTAGCATGCCCTGACTTTGATCAACCCAGAGGTTATTTCAGGGTTCAATCTGTGAGTAAGCCATGCCCTGACTTAGATCAACCCAGAGGTTGTTTCAGGGTTTTATCTGTGAGTTAGCCATGCCCTGACTTAGATCATCCCAGAGGTTGTTTCAAGGTTCAATCTGTGAGTAAGCCATGCCCTGACTTTGCCGATCAACCCAGAGGTTATTTCAGGGTTCAATCTGTGAGTTAGCCGTGCCCTGACTAAGATCAGCCCAGAGGTTGTTTCAGGGTTCAATCTGTGAGTTAGCCATGCCCTGACTTAGATCAGCCCAGAGGTTGTTTCAGAGTTCGATCTGTGAGTTAGCCGTGCCTGTCTTCTTCCTAACGGATTGGAATACGATTGTGTTTGCTATGTACTCTTTTTCTTTACAGAAAGAGTTGGTTCAAGTTAAAAAACGCAACAAGCAGTTATGCCACATCTTAGCCCAAGGAGAAAGTAACTAGAATTTCTACTTTTTTTCCATGTCGTTTCTTCCCGTGTGACCCTTTGCCTTGACTCTCTTGTACCTAACTGATTACGCGATTATTTTTTGACAGTGAAAGAAAAAGCCGACCTGCTGATGCAGATTGAAGAATTGAACGAATTCAGGGAACAGGTAAACATTGTTTTAAAATAAAAGCTCACTACTTACAGTTAATTTAAAGCAGCTTCTACTGCAGGAAGGACAATTGGGATGTACAATAACTTCGCTTCATTCTCTCTTTCACAGGTGGTTGAACTTCATGCCGAACTAGAACAAGAAAGATCTAAATCGTCCGCTCTTCGACAAGAACTGACAAAACATCAGGTAAAACTATATTCTAGAAACCCTTCATTTTTTGAAGCTCGGTTGAAAATACTAGGGATTCTTCCTCTAGTTTTTACAATGACAAATCCAGATTTGTAAAAAATGTAAAACTTATAGCCTGCGTCGTATTATAAATATTAGAATACATCCCAGATTTCTTAGCATTCTTCGATACCAGGTGGTATGCCGTAATATAGAAATGGTTTCCAATTGTTTTTGAGTGAATCGCCGAACCAAAGAGCGTAGTTGTTCTACTATACGGTATATGGTACGGCTACAGTACGACTAGCAGTTCGTAGTCTCGTTTCCCACTCATACGAAAAGCGCTCTACGGCATGTCGTACTGTGTACGTGCTGTAGGTCAGTACTGTACGTTTCCCACTCATATGATTACCATTCCTATGGGAAGCCATTTCAGTGTTACGGCATGTAGTACCGTGTACGTGCTGTAAGTCAGTATTGTACGTTTCCCACTCATATGATCACCATTCCTATGGGAAGCCATTTCAGTGTTACGGCATGTCGTACCGTGTACGTGCTGTAAGTCAGTATCGTACGTTTCCCACTCATATGATCACCATTCTTATGGGAAGCCATTTCAGTGTTACGGCATGTAGTACTGTGTACGTGTTGTAAGTCAGTACCGTACGTTTCCCACTCATATGATCACCATTCCTATGGGAAGCCATTTCAGTGTTACGGCATGTCGTACCGTGTACGTGCTGTAAGTCAGTATCGTACGTTTCCCACTCATATGATCACCATTCCTATGGGAAGCCATTTCAATGTTACAGCATGTCGTACCGTGTACGTGCTGTAAGTCAGTATTCAACATATTTATCCTAAGGGATTTTCTGAATATTTCTGTAATTTCTTTCATTTTTAGGGCTCGCATAGTAGAGCAAGACACAGCTCAACATCATGATGATAAAAGTGCTTTTAGAAATAATTCTAACAAAGAAGATAAGATCGACGAAAGATGATTATTTATATTTGCTAAGCTAACAAACATTTATTGGTGCACAGAATGATTCTTTAGGGCTCATGTTGATTCCCCCCCCCCCCCCCCCCGGACCTGTCAAAGCCATTTGCAAAAACTGCCTTGACCTTTAAGGGGCGATTACACGAAGCAATTTTCTCTGCAACTTGTCTCGCAACGGCGTTGCGACACAAGTTGCAAGAGAGTTTACACGGTGCAACGGAGACGCAATAGTTGCCGAAAGTAGAAACGAATTCTACTTTTCGCAACGATTCGCAACTCGTCTCACAACATTTTTCAAATTGCACCGTAGGTTACACGCCGCAATGCTCCATACAACTTGTCTCGCAATGCCGTTGCGACACAAGCTGCAAAGAAAATTGCTCCGTGTATCGCGCCTTTAGGTACGAACCTCACAGAGAGTTGTTTTTTGGTTGTTTTTGGGGCTTGGTACACTAGTTCAGTCACAAGGAAAACAATAGCCAACGTGCATGAGCTCGAATTTCTAGCACAAGGCATGATGGGAAAATGAGTCCTTACGCTTTTTTGGCTCCTCTAAAATTTCATCTGACAATTTTTCCTTAATTTGACATTTTCTATAGAAATGAAAGTATTTCAAGTTTTTCGAAAATAACAGAATTTTTTTCTGGTATTTCTTTTGATTTCCTTGTTCCATTTTTGCAGGACTCAGTTTCGTGAAGTTTCGTAGAGTGCTTTGCTTTAATGCGCATGGCATTGCCTATTCAAATAACCGTAAAAGACGAAATTATATCAGGAAAAAAATCTGGCTTTTTTTTAAATTTTGTTTTATATTTGAGTTCAAGATTGTGTGCTAAATAATACAAGCGAATTGAAAACTCAAGCAAAAATACACTACAATATTTTTTCGCGCGCTTTTTGTTTGCCTTCTTGTGTAGAACAGTTTAATTTTATTTTCGTCTTTTATCTAAATTGGGCTCCCTGTGGTTTATTTCCTAGGACCCCTCCCCTCCCCTTTTAAAGAATCTTGGATCCGCCCTTTGTTTTTGCAGGTTAATCTTTATTAGTATCAGGTCCACTGTTCGATTGTTAATGTTCAAATATTGTTAAACGATTTTGACAAATCCTGAAAACTGGATTATTTATCAAATTAAGAAAAATCATTAACTTAGTATTACAAACATCAATAAATAGTTTTACTTAGTTCTACTTTGATAATGATTCTAGAGGTTGTCTTCTGGGAGTTAGAGCGTTAACCTAGAGCAGATGTTATGTGTCTGTGAATAACACACGGTAGTAGACAGCTTTAGGACCAGTTCAGACGTCAGAGGCCAGCGGCTAAGAAAACGCCGACAACTACCATATATACTAGTTATACAATGGTTTCGAGTGGCATACCGTGGAATATCAACAAGTCACTTGTAGTTTCTAGTATACACACAAGCCTTAAGGCGAGTTTGTATACAAAGAAAATACAAGTGATGAGTTGGATATCTACTGTTTGCCACGAGAAACCATTGTATAACCATTTTATCCCACACCATAGAAAATACAAATGCGTAGATTCAACGCGCAGTGCATGATAGGAAGGAAGAGTGAAATACCGACGAATATACAACGGCTTTCCTGCTTTCTGATTGGCTGTATTTTCTATGGTGTAAGATAAATTTCCATATAATACATCGGCTCTTTTGCTTAGTTATGGAACGTGACATTGACGTGACAAAGCATTGTGATTGGATGAGCATTGTGATTGGATGAGCAGTAACGACACGGGCTGGGATTGGTTCAAGAAATCGTGCCGTCACCGTTACAGAGTCACACAATATCTACTCCAATCAACATCTGTCAACATAACTTATTTAATCAATCCGTTCCTTGATTTCGCTTAGCAATTCCTGGAACTTTTTTGGCGGGATGTCATCTTTGTCATCTCCGCATACATTGATGTAGAGGAGCTTGGCAAATATCATAGACATCTGTCCCGGGGGAGGCCATTGGAGCTCATCGTCAAAGATAATTGGGATGATGGGTTTTTTGAGGCAGTCGGCTAGTGTTACTTCTCGTTGGCAGTTCTCTGACTTTGTGTATTTGCGCGTAACACAAGAGAGAATGACCTGGAATAAGAATGATTTCAAAAGAAATTTTGGGGAATGAAACATCTTGTCAAGCAAAAACGATACAGTTTGCGCGGACTACAATATGCCTGACGCGATAATCCTCTTTTTTCACTTTCGCATTGCTCATGATACATTGCGTTTTTGGGGAAGCCGGTCAAAAAGTGTCATAAAATTAAACGTTCATCTTGAGCGAGAAGTTGCAATGATAAAGACGCATGTTCAAGATGTTAAAAAGGCATCTATCATTTCAAAGTCACCTCATAACTCGCTTCGATACAAAGGCATGGCTACCTTTCAAGATGGCGCAGGGAACTGTGAAGGGGACTATTGACCTCTACCTTGGGTCTAATGTTTTCCCATTTCAGACAACGCGTCATTCTCTTGAGAATAAGATTCTTTGTTTGAGTTGTATCCATATTCATGTGTCTTCTCATGCGCAACCGTTAAACAAAGAAATGATACTCTAGGGAATATGACACGTGGTCTGAAATTAGAAAACATTACGCCAAGACGAATAAGGTCTTTCTGCTCCATCTCAGTGTTGCTCACTCTCGACCCCAGAACTCTGCCATTCTTACTGCGCATGCTCGACGAAATCTCAGAGATTTTTGACCAATCAGAGCTTTTGGAATTCTAGGGTTTCCCAGAGTCTCTGACATTTCGTCGAGCATGAGCAGTATATAAAACTTTTATGGCAGGGCTCTGGGGTCCAGATTGAGTGTTGCTTAACTATCTCAAGTGGTCTTCCTGTGGTTTTACAGTTACCTTAGCTGTCCGCATTCCTTTATCTATTTCAGAATAAAGTGCGTCTCCTCCTCCCATCTGACCAATATCCATCCAGCACGATATGCCACACTTCTCAAGCTTGTCCTTGAGCTTCTTGACTTTGTCCTGGATGTCCCACTGATACGAGATGAATACTGGGGCTCCTGTGGTCACATCTGAGCATTCCCTTGATAAATTTAAATTCTTGATGGACACTTTCTCCTCTTTCGAAACCAGAATAAAGATATATAATACTTTTAGATTATAATAGTTTAAAAAGGATGTCACGGGTATAGATGGCATGCTTACCCGCCCCACGACAACAAGAAAGAAAAAAGACGTGGTCGCCATGTTGGTTGATATCACAGAAATCTTTACACCCAACATGGCGGCTATGACGTCACATGCACCCCACCCACAAAATACGAGTGACAAAATCGTGCGACTTATTGCACAACATTGTTGTGTTGTAAGTTGCAGAGCGAATGGTGTTCGTGTCACCACCCCGCGCGCAACATTTTTTTTTCCAGAAAGTAGAAAGCGCTCCTACTTCTGACCACCATGTCACGCAACAAAATATTGTTGTTGCACGGGGTAGTAATATGAGAGCAACATCACACTGCAACTTGCAACGCAACAATCTTGCGTGACAAGCTGCACGTGATTTTGTTGCTCGTATTTCTGCGCCTTATAGGTGGAGGGTGGAAAACTGGAGAACCCCGGTCGAATTTGTGAGAGGCGAGAGCTCTCACCACTGCCCCACCTGTGCGATGAAGCAAAATCCCTCAGTCTAAAATATGATATAATTGTTAAAAATCTTGTGTTCTGGTTGGCCATGGCTGAAAGCGCGCGCGTGCATTATGAAAACGCACAGCACGCTCCGCTACGCGTTTTGCTTCTCCTGACACTTCTCTCGTGTTCTGCCAAGCACTGCGTGCTTTATAACTGCACACACGCGTACAGCACATGCGTGCGTTTTCTATTTCTTCATTGTACACACATACCTATGTAAGAGACAGGGGGGTCTAGACTAGTTAGCCTTGTCTTTGCCACCATAAAACTAACATCTGTCGGCACATTACCAAAGTACAATATAGCAGTAATCAGCTGGTTTCCAGGGATATCAGGGGGCATGTTCAGACGGCCCTTAACTTGAACCCACTCCTCTGAGGTAACACCGCCGGCCGTTACGATGAAGAGGTAGCGGAATGACGCATCCGTGGCCAGTCGGTACTGTACTTTGACGTTGATGTTGTGTTTTTCGGTCGCTGGGATATCTGGATGTAAGCGAATGTTGGCAGAGAACTTGTATCGGCAGCCTGTGATAGGAAAAGAAACAAAGAGATGTCATTTCCTGTCTCGTGCAGAATGTTCATCAGTTGAATCACAAGCTCTCAATCAGAATTTGACCACCATGAGAAGTTGATTTAAAAAACACGAAAAAAGACGACGCGTGCCTATTTTACAAAGACTGCATGAGGCCTCTGCATGAGTGCGCGCAAGCTGTTGTCTTCAAACCAATCGCTCTCTATAGTCCAGAGCTGGCCTCTGAGCTGGACCCAAGTACATCGATCCATGTACGCGCAAAAGACGGCTTGATTACGTGGATTGATTTCCCGCGCGCGCTGTTCATTAGTTACTATAAAGAGCGGAACGTGAACTGGAAAGCTACAAATTACACCTTAATGAGGATGTCAGGCTTCAAAGAGGATGGTACGCGCAGGAAAAATAGTACTCGACACCGTCGTGTGAAGGTCGCGTTGCCTTTTGTCTTTGCTAAATTTATTTAACAAAGAGAACTTGAATTTAGAGCACACGGCACGGTGCATGACGGTATGAATAGGCATCAGTAACATCCGTTGAAAAGTGAGACATTTTTACCTAGAGATACAGAATTCAGCACGTTTTGTCCCAGACCTCCGTAGTTTTCTTTCCGTTCAGTCGACACACAGACGTTTTTACCGTCGAATTTCTCTTCTGGGTGAACGTAGACTTTAGCTTTACCAAACCCGTACCAAAAGTGTGGATGTCCGTTAGTTGAAACACTGAAATCAGGATTTTGTAGCAGGTTATCTGAAAATAGGAGATAACATATACGGTAATGTTAATTCATAGCTTCTGTACTGTTTCTGCTCTGCTTCGCTCTGCTGTTCTCCGGCTACTGTGCTGTCCTCTGCTGTCCTCTGCTGTCCTCTGCTGTCCTCTGCTGTCCTCTGCTGTCCTCTGCTGTCCTCTGCTGTCCTCTGCTGTCCTCTGCTGTCCTCTGCTGTCCTCTGCTGTCCTCTGCTGTCCTCTGCTGTCCTCTGTTGTCCTCTGCTGTCCTCTGTTGTGCTCTCCTCTCCTTTCCTTTCCTTTCCTCCGCCGTGCAGTGTTCTTGTCTGCTGTGCTGTGCTGTGGTGTCATGTGCTGTGCTGTGTTTTCCTAATTTCCTTTCCTTTGCTGTGCTATGCTGTCATGTGCTTTGCTGGCCTTTGCTATCATGTGCTGTGTTGTGCTGTGCTGTGGTTTCATGTGCTGTGCTGTCCTGTGATGTCATGTGCTGTGCTGTGCTCTCAAGTACTGTGTTGTGTGCTGTGATGTGATGTACTGTGCTGTGATGTACTGGTCTGTGCTGTGCTGTGCTGTGCTGTGCTGTGCTGTGCTGTGCTGTGCTGTGCTGTGCTGTGCTGTGCTGTGCTGTGCTGTGCTGTGCTGTGCTGTGCTGTGCTGTGCTGTGCTGTGCTGTGCTGTGCTGTGCTGTGCTGTGCTGTGCTGTGTTCTCCTCTCCTAACCCTTTAAGTTGATCTACTCAAACCTTACCCCCAAACTTACCCATCCCATCATCATCATCATCTTCCTCCTGAATGAATAGCTCCACATCAGCAACCATAAAATTGACATCCGGTGGGGGACCCCCAAAGTACAAAAACGCGCTAAGCAGGTGACCATCATCATCCCCAGGCATGACGAGAGTCCCAGTAATAAGTGTCCACTTGTTCGGAGTAGCATCAGCGCTTGCGACACGGATCCAAGCATTCTTCGCGTTGGTCGTCAGCTGGTACTGAAGCTGCACTCGGATGTTTTCAGTCGAGGATTCAGGAAGGTTTGGGTCGAGTTTCACATAAGCATTAAATTTATACTGACATCCTGAAAAATAGGGATATAATTTGTTTAAATCGCCAACAGGTTAGCTCAACTAGTAAATAGCTGTTTTTACGGATGCATGCAAATGAGATATTCTTTTTTTTAAAGAATCATACAAGTGAGGCTATTGGGTCGATATAATGCTTGTTGTCTCATTTGCATCTCATTTGCATGCATCCATAATAACAGCTATTAAATAATGAAATAACCGAAGACAAGGCAGGTGCTGCCTTTGTAATTACATCCACAAATAGTTAGACCTTCACGTGGCTCAGATAACCACGTTAATCATGCTAATGACGGTCCCGTCCCTATTCAACTCGAGACGTTATTAACAGAGGACCACGAGTTTATCATTTCAATTATCCTTTAGAAACAAATTGGATTTATTTGATTTCTTTACTTATGTAAAAAGTCTGAAAAAGCGAAGAAAAAACCCTACAAAAATAAACGTGTTTATTTTTTTTAAGCAGAACTTTGTTTTATACAAAACACTATAAATTTTTTTTTTTCAAATTGAAAAAAATAAATAAAAAATACTTTCGTGCAAGCGGACAGCAGGAAGAGTTTTGGCGCGAACTCAGTCAAGACGCGGGCGCGTACATCCGTATGACGTCACGAGAGATTTTTGCTTTCGTTCTGTGTTCTCTCTCTTGACACTTCAAAATATACGAATAACCACTATAACTAGTTTCACAAACAGAAACTCATGCACTTCATACAAAGTGATATCAATTCAATAAAATTCCGCGTTTGTTTTGACTTTTCTTCCTCGTTGCATTCATTTAATTGGGCCCCCTTTTGTTTTTGAGCCATGAAAATCAAACAATGAACAGCACTTTTATGAAAAGTACTCACTTCATTTTTTTAATGAAACTGCAACTTAATGAGAATCCACAGAGGGAAACTCCTTTTTGTTCATTTCATCGTTTGCTCCCAGCGCCGAGTTTAGACTTGAACCAATGGCCGAAAGGATTCAGTTCCATAATTTGAATAAATTCCGTATAGCTTATGTTATCATTTAAAACCAATTTGCAATTGCTTTCGGATCATGCTGAGTAAACCACATGATATTGCGCTGTGGAGGTTAATTGAAGAATAGTTCACTCGCAGAAAACGAGTATATAATTAATGGCAAATATCATATAGAAAAAATATATAATGAAACTACTAGTGAATAGGCATTGAATGGATGGATGGATGGGATGGATGGATGGATGGGATGGATGGGATGGGATGGGATGGGATGGATGGATGGATGGATGGGATGGGATGGGATGGGATGGGATGGGATGGGATGGGATGGGATGGGATGGGATGGGATGGGATGGGATGGGATGGGATGGGATGGGATGGGATGGATAGCTAGATGGATGGATGGATGGATGGATGGATGGATGGATGGATGGATGGATGGATGGATGGATGGATGGATGGATGGATGGATGGATGGATGGATGGATGGATGGATGGATGGATGGGATGGATGGATGGATGGATGAGTTAATGATGATTAAATGAATACAAACAAACAAAAATCGTCAACAAACTTAACTATGACATTCAGTCAACAATATATTCAAATGTACGATCTCAATATTCCTAAGCTCAGAGCGTTTTCCCCGGATGTTCCAAGCAATTATCGGCTTATTTTATTTGCTTACGACTTGTTTTATCTTGCAATTGGTTTTGTTATGGATAGTTTCATTTGAGTGATTGTTCTGTATGCTTAACTGGCCATTCTTGCGACAAAATATCTTCATTCATGGTCAATATTTCGGTATATAATGACATGTTTAGAAAATTTAACTATACTATCTATAAACAGCAAAAAAGCCATCAACATTCAGAGCCGAAACAAGGAAATTGTCTAGACCGCAAAGAATGATTGAGAATGTAGGCAGGACTTACGGTTGAACAGATATAAATCAATATAAATCTTACTTTTATGGCATAGAGAACTAAGATCAGGTTTTAATGAAGCAGTACAGCAAAAGAACAGTCCTAATTTCTGAATAGAAGGTGTCGAAAGAGGAATTTCTTTGTCGAGAACCAGCTACTATGCCGAAAGACTTTCTAGACAGTGGTTCGAGTTTAACTTACTGCGATTCTTAATATTCTGCGAACTCGGTAGTTGCGAGTTTCCCGTTGAAATTTGGTTTTTCACTGCCGCCACTCAAAAATATATAAGGTACCGACTGATTAGTTTTGATTGACGGCAGCGAAAAACCAATTTCACAACAAGCCGTTGAAATGTCTGAGTTCGTAGAATATTGAGAATAACAAAACAGCAAAACCTGCATCTTCTTTTTACCATATCAAGCCCTATTAATAAAGAGAGATATTCTAGTGAATTATCTCAGTTGGAATTCTTAGCCATAAAAAGAAGGCGAAAACTAAGGAGGCTTCACTTGTCTATTATGTACTTGCCACTGATACCGGAAGCAGAATAATTTTAGTAGGGTAAAATAGCATTTCAAAATATTTTGAAAAGATTTTGACTTTTAGATTTGAAGATTAATTCGAGAAAGACCGCGCTATGATATCTAAAGATGAATTCAACCAAATCTTATTTTTTCTTTACTGATTAAGGTTTTGGAATGAATTCCCGATGTTAATTGGTGAACGACAGCTGTACTAAAATTGTCGATTTATCATTAATTTTTACATGCAGTTCTCACGAAAAAAACGTAAACCTTTTTAAACCCTTAATTCACACCCAAAAATTCCACAGAAATATATACTATAGATCTAGATTATTGAAAAAGACGGCAAATTTTAAAATAACTAGAAAAACCATATATTTTCAAAGCCAGATAAGAAAATTTAGATAAATTTCAAAATCTAGATTTAACACCTGAATCTTCTCAAAATATTTGAACCACCTGATTTCTAGTAAGCTAAAGTCCATACTTCTAGAGAGAGAGAAAAAAATACAAGGAAATACAAGTTAAGTAAGATAAATTAGCAGTTACTAGAGCTGTTCGTTTGCTTCCTAAATAAATGTTGAAGGATCCCCTTACCTAGCTTCACAGAGTACAGAACATTTTGACAAGGACCGTAGGAATTCTTGGTGCGTTTATTGGTAATGCAACATTTTTTGCCATTGAAATTTTCAGTTGCATGAATGTATAATCCAGAATTTCCAAATCCTCGCCAACAGACAGGACTGTCGCCATTTGTCGAGTCGAAGTCACCATTTTCGAGAAGGTTCACTCCCGACATTTTGAAGATGATTACTTTTTCATGAGCAGGGATAAGAGCTGGAATGGAAATTTTTGGCTGATGGTCTTGGGGTGTAAGCCAATCACATTCGAGGATTATCGCGATAAGTGACCACAATCATATAGGCCCCTTGTAGCGACGCATGTGATGGCCTAAAATTGAAAAATAAAAATCTGGTGTAAGATTTATTGGGGCAAATAATGGCACCAAATTATTCTTAGTAAGAATATTTGTTAGCATTTCCGTTGATTTCAGGTTTTTTTCCCGATCGAGCCGAATCTAATGCAAATCAACTCAAACAATAGGTTTTGCTCATTTGCATTACATTCGGCACATGTGAACTTCGACATCTAAACCGGGCCTAAGTTAGCCATGCCCCGACTTTAGTTAGACTTTAGTTTGTTTCAGAGTTCGATAAAATTTTCTAGAGAAATACTTACGATTTTGAGCCGCCAATACGGGTTTATATTGGCGACTAGTTGGGAGAAAATTTATTCCGTATTGGTAGTAGCCCGGGGGTAGTAGTTGCGTGCGAAGCGACGAAGGCCAATACGGAATATATTTTCTTCAATCGCAATAAGTTTTGTATCGCGATTTTGTATCGCGCGGCAATTCTGAGCAGACAATACAGGTTCATATTGGCGGCTCTCTCCCAATCAAACTTATAGGAGAATCACGATACTTAAACATATTTTTATTGGGTTATCGGATATACACACTCGTTAAGTAGACCAATCGACAAAATAAACAATATATCATTGACCTCTCTTTTAAACACAAAACATGTGGTAGATCCGTCGTTGTGTTCCTACCTCTACAGAATTCTGCAAAATTTCTTGCAACCTCTTGATTTTCGGAATTTAATATCAATCAGGAAAACGTTGATATCGTGACGAGATGCCTGCTTGTCAGCTAACTGAAAAATTACACAAAATTTCTAAAATTAATTTGACTTCCGCACCATATTCAGTCAAATATTTCGAGAGTCGTCGTACTCGATCAGTGAAGTCCATATCATGCCAGATTTTAAAAAGATTGTAAATTATAAAAATTTTTCATTTTTTTTACGAGATTCTATTGGTAAACGTACGTTTTTAAAACTCTTAGTTAGGTGGCCAGTGATGTCTTGATGGGGAACAGCTTATTTCTTGAGTAGAAGCGGTGAGATAAATGATGTGGAGTGGACCGTGACAACTAAGGGTACCATAGGTACGCGTCTTAACAGGCTTGCTTGATCCAGGAGCCTTTAAGTCGAGTTGTTTAAGTCTGCGAGCAGTGCATGACCGCACGCGATCAGAGAAAATTGAAGCTGTAATGATCGTCTCTTATACACCGTGTACGGAATTTAGCGCCGGGAATCAAGGGTGGTATAGCAGTGTACACTCTCCTCTCACCTCTGTGGTCTCGGTTTTGATAGAGTTTGTTACTGAGGTCTCTCCCTTGATTTGAGGGTTTTTATTATATTATGATCATCATCATCATCATCATCATCATCATCATCATCATCATCATCATCATCATCATCATCATCATCATCATCATCATCATCATCATCATCATCATCATCATCATCATCATCAGCCCTGACCTGACTTAGATAAGCCCAGAGGTTGTTTAAGGGTTAAGTCGCTCTGTGAATGAGTTGTGCCCTCAAATTTCAGATATTTATTTATTTTCCACCACTTATTCGCATGAATAAATCAATAAATGAAGAAATCATAAATTAATAGAAATTAGGTGTTAGGATACCTGAAATAGTTTTTATACTAATAAAAGTGAGGTACCCTACCTAGTACCATCAAGTTAAGTAAGACTATGGTCATGCAAAAGTGCCGAAATATAATAAATCAAATATGAATCGAAAAGAAGAAAGAAATAGAGGATATTACATGGGCGCGCGGAGATACGAATTTTATCTTTGAGTGTGGAAAATATCTCTCACGAGTGAGCGCAGGCTCTCGAAAACTCGTTTTTCGCGCCTACAAAGTTCGTACCTTGGTCTGAGTACAGCTGACGAACATTTCCTCTGCGACACATAAATCTTCTTAAACCGTTGATGAAGGAATCTGTATCCATCTTATTCAGTGTTTCTAGGTGTATCGCTCTGGATGCTAAGCAAGTAAATATAAGATGTTTGGAAGATGCATTTTGAGCGAGAGAATTACCGGTGAGTGGAGATGAGCTTTCCAGCCTTTTAGAGGGGGAGTGGGTAGGATAAAAAACACACCTGATACATCCTCAAATCTCTCTGAAACTTCGCCATAAGACCGAATGAAGTACAAACAGCGATTGAAGCAAGCTTTAAAGAAAAATGTTGAGTAAAAGATTTTATTTTTTATCTGTATTCCAGCCCCATACATTACCCTATAAAACATGCACAGAAAGTTTCCTTGGGCTGCCTGTGCTGGATCGTGAAGGAATTCAATGTTGTTTAACTTACGGCAAAATTCTGCGTCCTTCCTTTTAACTCACTTCTCCTTAATATCCAGCTGTCCAGATTGTATTCGAGCCCCTTTTCTGTAATATTCTTCTTTCTTTGGGGCCGAATTCCTTGCTCCTCGGTGATTTCTTCGTCTCCTTCTGTCATGTGTACGAGTATCTAGTCGCGTGGTCCTGCACTCAAACTCTTCGCTCCTTCGCATAATTCCTTGAGTCTCGACTATCACTGCTTGCGAGTTATCCCGGGTGTAGACCCGACTGGTTTGAGTCCGAGGTCCCGACAGGGAACGACAAGAAACCAATATACTGGACAAAACGATTTATTTTCCTTTAGAAACTGAACTAGCTGTCGCTCTCATCGAGACTCTCAGCGGTCTGGGACTGAGCACATGCTCTCGACAAACCATAATACACAACAACAGGGATCCAAAAGCTACAGCTGGACTTACACTCATGATACAGTTGTTAATTATATCATAATTATATCAGTTTTAACATATTTCTTTATCAATCTAGAGATAAAGGAAAAATACATCCTTTAAAAATGATTTTATGTCAGTATAACCAAAAAAATTGAGTATGGCCAAATCAAAAACTTTTAAAATTATTTTCCTAAAGTATAATAATAAACATTCTCGTGAACCCAGGGGTAAAATACTGTCGCTCGTATAGAAATACCCCTGGGCATGAAGTATCTTGGAACTTGTACTACTTCTTCTGGTTCTGGTAGCGAGAAACGAGTGACAGAATACACCCTGGGTTCCCAAGGATGAATAATAAATTAGTAACATATCCCTGTCATTAGTATTACAGCAAGAACTTGAAGAAAATGCTTAAAAATCTCTATTTCTAAAACCAGTTTTGCTCTTTTGGCTTGCTAACACTTAATACTTTCGTAGGCAGTCTTTTTCATGTGGAAATTCTTTGCAAGAAGTGATTTATCGTACTTGTACGAAACTTTGGCAGGGTGGCCACGGTAAGGCGCGTCGCGCTGTAATATATTTCTGAATGGCAGGGTGCAATATGAAAATGTTTTTTTTCATGATTCTTTATTCTATTCTATTCTTCTAAGAAGACATACATTTTATTGATCTCCCCATAGGGCTTTTGACGCCAATTTACAAGCTATAATTGAAAATATAAACCATAATTACTGTCAACTTTTGCGCAACCCTGTCCGAAAATTCGAGAAACTAAGTGCCTCGAGGCCTTGTCTGGTTATTGTTGTCTGACAAAAAACAAACAAAGGTGCTGAGTGCATTATGAAGTAAGCGACTTTGTGAAATTGTTTCCTGTCTTTCCTAGAAAGAGGAAGTATACTGCATTTATTTGTGAGTCAAAAACAGGTTTTCTCTATCTTGCAGTGCTATGAATATGAATTTTGAAGGAATAAACAAAACTATCACGTAATTATAACATACCGGTAAATAAAAACCATAGAAGTTGTCACTGTAGGATTATAAGTTACATATATCATAATGACGTTCTTGTACTCCTTACAGCATGAGTAGTCTCTTCAGAGAAACCAATAAGGCACCAAACGAAGCTATTATCTCGACGTGTTTTGCCCACTTCTTGTAAGCCTTTTCGTCAAGAATGTTATCATCGAACGTTTCAGATATTGCTTTCCGCTTGGTCACCACTGCCAAACATCTTTCATATATTTTTGCGATATTTTCTCTGTCACGATTGCCACCTGACATTGTTTCATGCTTGGTATCAGTTTTCACATAACATTTTGTGGCTTCATCCACGGTGTCACACAACTCTACATATGTTAGATCCCTACCGTCTCTTTTTAGGTTCCCCCCCCTTGATATTTGTAGATTTGTGTCCTCCACTGCTCCGTTCTTGATCAAAAGGCTGAATAGCATCTCTTGTTCGTCGCTCAAGGCCTTCTTCTGGTCTGGGACATATGTAGGGTTCTGTGAAGCTGCTTTATTCGGGGAGGTGTTTTGATCTGGTGTTGCAGACTGAAGTCGATAATTTTCGTTCGCTACACTTCCCCTCTGATCCACTGACTCGTCTTGGTTTGTTCTTATTGCAAGCGACTGCGTTACTTCCTTGATAGCGGTCATCATCAATTCATCAATTGGACCACAACCGAAAATGGCTCTCACTTTTGACGAAAGAATATCCTTGATTTCGTTCCTGGAAAGTTCCAGTTTGTTCAATTGAACGGGGTATCTTAACTCTACTCGACCTGCCGCCGCAGCCATCGCTTTAGAAATAAAGCTTACGAATCGAAGTCTTTTCACGACGACGTCTGCTCAGCAAAAAGCCCTACAACGCATGTGCCAATGGATGTGGCACAACTGATTGAGCGTCACCTCGTGGCCAGAATAAGTAATTAACGTTTTGATTGAGAGCGCACGTGAAGCGTTAAGTTTTATGAAAACAATAGCTGTTCACATGTAAGACCAAGGACTACATACCAAATTTCCCTAACTTATACGGCTATTCCAAAAAACGTTGAATACAAAATACTACATACTGAATAGCGCATTCCAAGACCAAAGGGCATTCTGGGTCTTCTGTAATATTTTCTAAAGTAAAATAAACAATATTTACTTTTTATTTCAAATTAATGAGACGCACAATGCCCTTTGGTCTTGGAATGCACTATTCAGTATGTAGTATTTTGTATTCAACGTTTTTCGAAATAGTTGTATATATTTTTTATTTTTATTTATTATTATATTTAACGAGGAAGCTACACTCATCGGTGATGATTTTCAGGAGGGTCCTAAATGAACAAGAATGATATAATAATTACACTTGCATAATTTAAGCAATATGAAATAACGGAAATGATGTTACAGTTGTAAAAGCAAATAGTAATCTTGAAACTATTTAGTTATAAAAAAGCGATTTTAATGTAGACAAAAAAGTTTTTTACCGAAAGTTTAATTAAGATTAAAAGGTCAGATTTGTGTTGCCCCCAATTCGTTCTGAATAGCGGTGGCCTTAATCTTAAGGCTTTTGCTTGTCTTGTGTTGAGGGTATGAAGTTGACTGCCATAGTTTAGATTGAACTTGAAGCGTCAACTAAGTTATTTTAAAACTGCCTTGTACTTAAAGGTACAACGATGGAAAAGTCTTCTCTTTCGTAGTGGATGCCATTGCAGTGATTTTAGAGGTCAGTAGCAGAAGACCATGGAGGCAAGTTGAGGACCAGCTTGGCAGTTTTGTGGTGACAGGTTTGGAGGGAATTTACGAGACTTGAGTTGTGGCGGTCACCCCATACTATGTCTCCGTACTCGAGCAGAGGAAGGACTGTTGTTTTAACTACTAAGTCTTTGGTTTTTGTTGGCAACAAGTGTTATATGCGGCGGAGTACGCCAAGCCTTGAAGACACTTTTCGTTTGATATAGTCAACGTGGTCTGACCAATTCATGGTTTGGTTTACTAATACCCCAATATGTTTAAAGGAGGTGACGTGGTCGAGACGTGTGCCATTCACTGTCACCTTGATTGGGTTTATAGATTTTATTTTCTTGGAATTTCTGACGACGAGCATGAATTTATATTTTTTGGCATTAAGAGTAAGTCTATTTTGTCGTAGCTAAGTTAAAACGTTAAATAAGTCATATAGAACTAAGGATATATGATTATTACTTAGTGAAGGTGCTTAAAACGTGACGTCAGTCTTGAGGTTCAGTACACCGAGGTAAACCCAAAAACAAACCTTCGGCATCGGTTAATAGATTAAAATGCAAATTTTTCTTATCGATAAAATAGGCACCGCGGAGACGAAGGTGGGTTAACGGAATTTAGCGCCGGGAATCAAGGGTGACGTATCAGTGTACACCGGCTCCTCTCACCTCTGGGGTCTCGGGTTCGATTGCTAGACTCTGCATCACATGCGAGTACAGTTTGTTAGGTTCCTCCTTTGATTCGATACATTTTTTCCGGGTTTTTCGATTTTCTCCCCCCACAAAACTTATAACAAGCTAATTATCAATTCGATCTGTGAGTGAGCCGTGCCCCGACTTTTGAAGGCACGGACACACGGTGCGAGGGACTGTGAGCTCAATCCATTTGCTATTGAAGTGATATAGGTCGACATAATGCTTATAAACATTGCTATTGTGATGTTAATGTGCCAACCATTATAGAGTGCAAACAGTATATCCGTGAAATACAAATTAGAGTTGTTCTCATTAACCCGTGAAACAAAGTGTGCTTATTAAAGTGTAATAGTCAGATAAACACATAGAAAACCAAAGAATCAGAGTGAAATAGAGTGTAATACGCTAAAGTGTGTTTCACGGGTTTATGAGAACCGCTCTACTAAATAGCACAAAATAGTGCTAATTAAACAATAGAAAACAATAGAATTTGTACAAATTTGTGCAATTTTGTTTTGCCAAATGTTTCACGGAAATACTTTTTGCACTCTAACAATAGGTTTTGTCACTTTGCTTTGTTGGATTGTCCAATAGATTTCTGATTGGCAATTTAAATAACAGTCAACCAAAATAGCTTTTTGTCATCGTATGCCCACATATCATCCCGTGACAGTTAGCTGCAAAGAGCTCATTGCACCGCGTCCCCGGTGATCAGCCCAGAAGTTGTTTCAGGTTGTACTATACAGTATCTATCAAATGTAAAGGTTTTTTCATAGTTACAGTCAAAACGGCTCAAGCGTACCCCCCTAGAATCCATTAATGAATTTATTATTCGAATCCAAACTCCAAACTTGAAAATAAGTTATCTACTTGAGTTTTGATTGGATTCTACAACAATTGCCATGCCAAGGTAGAAAAACTCCCCAGAAAGGCCATCCCTTAGAATCTTAGCTGTGAAATGAATGTGAAGTTTGGAGTCTTCCGATGTTTTTATGAAAACTTAGAGTGAATAATCAACTCAATATTCCAATAATGAAATCATTAATGGAGCCTGGGGGGTACGCTTGAGCCGTTTTGACTGTAAAGGAATTACGGGACTACAGAAACTTGTTAAAAATTTTAATGTATCAAATTAATGGTTTAGCTACAAGTGTCCAAGATACATAAATAATGAAAGTTTATATGTGCGTGTTCATTCCAATAATTGTAAATTTATATTATACTAGTTTTTCTTTAAGGTGCTTTAATATGGGCAACATTGGTGCAACTTGTCGCGCAACATTGTTGTATTGAAACATGCAGAGCGAATGTTGCTCGTATTACCACTCAGCGCGGAACTATTTTTCTTTGTTGCAGAATAGAAAAATCTTCTGCAACTAATTTTTGTTGTTGCACACGGAGTGGTAATGCGAGAAACATTCGCTCTGCAAGTTTCAATACAACAATATTGCGCGACAAGTTGCACCAATGTTGCCCATATTAAAGCACCTTTACCCAACATATTTTTTTTTTTACACAGATGTAGCTTTACATTTAACGGTGTACACTGTGCTACTATTAATTACGCGCAAAGCTGCTAGTAAATTTCCATGAACGCCATACGTGGCTACTTCGCCATCAAAAACTATGATTGATGGATGGTATTTTGTCCAATCAGCAGCAGCATATTAAAAAGTCGTATTTCATTGCCAGCCACGTTGGAATTTGTACGTTGCGCACAGCGTTGAAAATCACGCGACGGTTGCAGATAGACACATGGAATTTCATTGTTGCTTGCAACGTTACAGGCACGTTCAAACATGGCGCGTAACATTGATGGATTAGATATTCTTATGGGAAGCCATTTCAATGTTACAGCATGTCGTACCGTGTACGTGCTGTAAGTCAGTAACGTATACGTTTCCTACTCATATGATAACCATTCTTATATTATAGGAAGCCATTGCAGTGTTACGGCATGACGTGCAGTGTACGTGCTGTAAGTCAGTAGTAACGTCCACGTTTCTCACCCATACGATAAACATTCTTATGGGAAGCCATTACAGTGTTACGGCATGTCGCAACGCGTACTTATTGACGCTTCCTGTTAATACGAAAACCGCTTTATTTACTCTAAAATCAGTTGAAAGTGTAACGTAACGATGTTATTTTTTCTTATAAATGGAATTTCTAACCGTACCTATACAACCTAACTATATCATCTTATTATAAAACGAATTCTGCTAGACGCCTAATGCGGGGATGACTATTTTCATGTTCAAAATGATTAAATATGGACCATTTTTACATAGTAGCAGTAGTTACGCTTACACTGGAAGGTTATGGAAAACCCGTTATATTCGCTAAGGCGCGGTAATAAGCGCAAATTTTCATTATTGCAGAGAGTAGGAAGCGCTTCTACTTCTGCAACAAAGTTGCGCAACAACATTCGTTCTGCAACTTGCAACGCAACAATGTTGCGCGACAAGTTGCACGATTTTGTTTCTCGTATTTCCGCGCCTTTCTTTAATCCTTGATTAGCGACCTAAGTAACATATCCTAAAAAAATGTTGACGTGCGCAAGCCTTTACGGTATTTAAAAGAACAAAAGGCATGTCCGCCATGTTGGTTGACATAACACAAGAAACCAAGACAAAATCACTCTTAAGTGAACCAACATGGCGGCTATGACGTCACCTGCCCCTGAGAATGTCGAAAGACAGACCCCCTACCCCTCCTTAGGCAGGCGGCGTTGGCTAGGATAATGACCATAAACCATGACCCCAACAATCTCTAACACTACACCATCTGCATGGTCTAGTTTGCCGGCTATATATATATACGACACTAGAGAAAAACGTTTGCGCATGCGTGCCTTTCAGCACGCTTTCCAAGAATTTACAAGAGTTTTAGTGAGAAAATAAATGCTTGTTTTCTCCAAGTATACAAAAAAATTCGCGGGTATACTTTTGTGAGACCAAGATACTGTATTAATAAAGACAATATGAAAAAATTAGCCTTAAGTTTTAAGAACTGACTTTAGGTTTTGGCATTTTGTAAAGACTATTCTTCAGGAAGATTTGGATATTTTTACAATAGCACGAAGACGCTTTTGACTAATTTGCATACGGACTTAGAGCATGCGCAGACGTTTCTCACGCGTGCCGCCATGATCACTATGCATGTATGCGAAGTGACTTTTGTGTTTTTTTAGCTCTATCATTCATGACAATTTTCCTTACAGTGCACTTGTTTCAATATCTAAAATGTTCATCTCTGTCTTCTTCTTTCTCTAAAAAAATCAAATTTCAAAAAATCAAATTCTCTACTTTCCAATCTGCGATTTTTACCTTGGTTACCCCTTCCCCAAAAAAATGTAGTCATGGGCAATGTGAAAGTAGAAAATAATTTTTTTATCCAACTGAAGTAAACAAGGAAAATTTTTAGATTAATAGCAAAGCAGCCTGACCTAAAGCCAAACATAAGCCAATCAGGAGCAAATATGCCAGCAACAAATGTCCCCCAGCATATTCCAGGAATTTTTCTAGGTATGATAAAAAGAATTTGGGCCCCAGAACTGAAAATATTGAAAATATGCCAGCAACAAATGTCCCCAGGGTATTCCAGGAATTTTTTCTAGGTATGATAAAAAAAAACATTTGGGCCCCAGAACTGAAAATGTTGAAAATATGCCAGCAACAAATGTCCCCCAGGGTATTCCAGGAATTTTGAATCCTGGAATATGCAAAAATATTTGGATTTTCAAGAAATTTCCAGGAATTCCAGGAGCAGTAAAATCCTGAAAAAAACCTCAACACACTTATTTTCTATCTTCTTCATGATACCCGATCACTATCCCAAATGCACAATGCACACTAAAAAAAAAAAAAAAACTTTTTCTCTACATAAAAATATTTTCACTAACATCTATCCTAACGTCTTTCTGATAAACAGTTACTGTATTACACATACCTGTCGGACCCTGCTCTCTTAGGGTAGTTTAAGCCTAATGGCCGAGCTCTGACACCAACAGGGGCATTATCATTTATATCTTCATCTTCAGCATGTTTATCCTCAGACTCACTCTCTGTATCTTTATGAGTTTTAAAGTGCTTATTGTCAGGACTATCCTCATCTGACTCGACTCCGGCTTCATTTTTTGTTGGTTTAGTCGTATTGTGCTTATTTTCTACTGGTTCATTTAATATATTTATAGTGGTTGTGTTGGTAGATCCAGTTTTCGTGGGTGTTGTCGTAGCATTGTTTGGACTGGTTGCCTTATTTGTATCATTACCAGATTGATTTCCCGAGGTTACTTTACCTGTGGGAGTATTTGTTTGTGAGGTAGCGTTATTAGCCACTTGAGTAAGAACAGTCTTTAGTGTTTGTGAACCTGGTCCAGTATTGGTTGTCAGCTGAGTGGCAAGTTGGGCAGCTTTATGTTGCATTTTTTTTTTAAGGTGAGCGATACCCTGCTTGAAAACTGAGTTACTTTTTTCTGAAACACAAATCAAATGAATTGAATCAATTTAACCACTGATAATGAATGACACTATTAAATGTTACAGGATTGTTGTTCTTAAGTACTAATTATGGTTGGAGGAACACTGTATAACTGTTATACAATGGTTTCAAGTGGCATGCTGTGGAATATCCCACAAGTCACTTGTATTTTCTAGTATACACACGAGCCTTTAGGCAAGTGTGTATACAAAGAAAATACAAGTGACGAGTGGGATATCCACGGTATGCCACGATAATGACTTTGAATTGTGCTCTTTATTGCTAAGCAAATAGACCTTCACTTATATATATGCATAGCCAATTTCGTACATAGAATTTGCACAACATCATTACATCAATGTACAAACTTCAGTGCCTACTGAAACATCAAAGTGAAGCACCGATACCTAATTGGTTAGCAGTAACGAGCACAATTAAAAGTTGTTAAAAGAATATCAATAACAGGTGGACATGTTCATGGTATTGGGTGTACACAGTAAATGGATGGGATGAAAAAATGGTGGATAAATGGGAAAATACATGGATGCACAAAGCCTTTCATAACATCAGCCATAGTTGCAATTCAGCATTAATGCAAAATCTCCAGCTCTCCTTCAATCTCCTATCGCCAGTTCTTTGAATTACAACTGCAGTATCCTACCTTTTGGTAATTCTAATTTTTTCTTGTCATCTTCGTTTCCTCCAGGAGCAGGGTGTTCTTCTTTAAGTTTTTTCAACTGAACTGTGCAAACGTTCCTATATCAATAAAAATAAAACTCTTAAGGTATGATGTGTAAGGTCAGTGTTTTACCCCAGCCATTGAACTTACTACCCTGAGGGGATTAATGTAGGATTTGATAGTGAAAATAACCTAAAACAATATAATGATATTTATTACCAATCATTCTGCACTTTGAATAACTTGTCATTCTTTTTGGCCAATGTTTCTTTGACACCTTTGTACATTTCCACAAAGGAGTTTGCTTTTTCTGTAATTGAAGAAAAAATATATATATATCACTATGAAGCATTCACTTTTATTAGTTTCACACCTGTTGTTATTATTTTTACAAAGGAAAGGACACTGCCTTTTATAACATGAAGAAGACTTAAATACACAAGAAACTGTTTGTTTACAAATATAGACCCAGCTAGGGCTCGAAATAGGGGCCTGCCAATGGCCAAAATGCAGGTCAAGTTTTACTACTGTCAGGCTAAAAAAGTTTTGAACTGCCAAATGGAAAATAAAATGGCAGGGGAATTTTGCTCTAAAATTATTTATCTTGCCGAAAATAAGAAACTGTCGGGCCATTTATCTTTTCTATTTCGAGCCCTGAGACCCCTTGCACTTGATGTCAAAGCAGCTTAATTTGGGGGACAAAACAAAAGAATTTCAATCTCCTGAGAATTGGAACCTATTGTTTTGTCCTCCAAATTGAGCTGCATTTCGATGTGTTGCAAGGAGTCTATACACGCAGAGTCAAGGAAACCATTCAGATCTGACTCCACTTTTAAAGTCAATAGGGATAGTGGTATAGAAATCCCCAAAGCATGAATGCAGACAAGAAGAAAACACTCTGGCCTGGACAGAGACTTGACAACAAAACATCCAATCGGAACACAAACTGACCATCCAACAAGTGATATACTAAGAGATGCACCATCCATTCTACACCATTGCCTGATGAAGACTAGCAGTTTGCAGTCGAAACGTCTCGGTCCACTACAATGACCCTCAATTATCATGAGAATATTAAGTATAATAACAATAATACTTATAAGTGCAATATAACAACAAAGTCAACATTGCAACACTCACTTGTTAATTCTTTCAGCTTCTCACTGGTTTGATCAATTTCTCCCTTGAGCTTTTGGAGTTCAGTTTTGCTTTTGGTCTGAAATTATAAAAAAAATCATATGTACCAAATGTCACAAATGAAGTATGAAAATCTTATTCCCTTAAATATTAGGGAGTTTAAAATTTGACGAGTATGAGTTCAGAGTTGAACATGTGAGATATTTCATCCTCATTCAGTTGAAAAACCTCTAGTTTTTACTACCATTTGTGAGCAACCATGAAGCATGACATGCCAAACTTGTTTTTACAGACATATAAGTCATATCTCAGATGTTTGCAATGTAAAACTTTCAAATTTCACAAGCTAAAGTTTGTTTATGGAGGTGAATATATGACACCATCAATAAAAAATATGTTATTAAAAATTTAACGAAGTTACATATGCGCATGTTATCATGAGGAAAAAGAACAAAATGAAAGAAAGGAGAAAGATGAATGAGAAAAAGGAAAGGAAAGAAAGGAGAAAGAAAGAGAGTAAGATTTAAAGATAGAAAGAAAGGTTGGGGACTGAAACTAATAAAAGGAAGAATAAAAGAAAGGAAGAAAGAAAGATGGGAGGAAAGGAAGGAGAGCTGAGAACTCATGTGTTTTTATGATCAGAATACACAATTTTTGACTATTTTCCAAACTGAACTGTTCACTCTTTGTAAGCACAACATATCTACTACTTTATTAATCATTTTACTATTTAAAATTCTAAAAACGTGGATTTTAATTAGTAATTTAGACTGCACTATTGAATTCTCAAAACAACTGAACTGAATTAACAAGAACGGATATAAACGTTATAAATCATTTAAACCCAAAAACTATACAAATACTACTCCAGTTAAGGAAATATTAAAGTATTCTAAAAGTAGATAGAGGATTCTAGTGCAAATATTTCGAAACAGAGGTACAGTAGTGCATAAATAGAATGAATTAAAAAATACTCGAAATGTTCTCGAAAAGGGGTTTAATACCATAGAAACTATCTTTTCTCTGTCCAATCCTTGAAGGAAAGAGAAACGTGTTCAACGTTTAAAAATATCTGTTAACTAAAGAATTAGAAAGATTAAAACTATGGTTGAGGAGTTAAGTTAGAGTGAGAAATCTTGGAGTGTTTTAAGATTACTTTTTGCATATGGAAGTGTATTCTGAAAAGTTAATAAGCTTACTTGTTGACTTTGTACCGTGGCTGCTTTCTTCTTCTCTTTCTCAAGGTTTAGTTCTAATGCCTGTATCTTTGAGTTTAGCTCTGATTTTTCTTTAGAAGAGGACTCAACATTGCCTTCTAGTTGTCTTCTTGTCTTTTCAATACTGGCAATTTGTGCCATGGCTGAACTCTTCTTTTTCTCAGCCGCTAGTTTTTGGCTGGTTAAAGAACGTAAACGATCCTGTAAAAACGACTGGTCTCGAAGGAGCATACTGTTACGAGATGAAACACTCCAGTAGCTGTATAATAGGACGATAATAACTAATGAAAGACCAACTACGAGGAAGGAAGGGGAGCCTGAACGCAGGCCAACTCTCCCGTTGGACGCCATTTTGAAAGAACCTTTAGACACCTATCCCGTCGTGCATCCACGCGCATCGACAACACAACAAAATAGGAAAACTTAGATTGGAATGAGGAGTTGGGATTCTGGAATCTAGAGGGTGACGCACACAATACTGTAATATCAGACAATTACCAACAAAACAACAACAAAAAGATTTTTAAAAAGGTAAAACTGTGTGGACTTATTATTTTTACAAAACTTTATCACTGACCAACTAAAATTTAACTGAAAAAAAATAACTCCCGTATGCTTGCATCAAGAGTTCCGCGCTGCTGCTCAATGCGCATGTTCAGGGGATTAAAAAGTGGGATGATATTTTGTATAATATGCAATTTTTCGGTATATTTGATTCAGAATTCGCTTAACGGTACGCGATCTGGAATATCTAGTGAAAATTGTACTTGACAAGAAAGATACAACTGAAATATAGCATATTTTACAAATTTTATCCCACTTTTTAATCCCCTGAGCATGCGCATTGAGCAGCAGCGCGGAACTCTTGATGCGTGTATTTCCTGAAATGTTTTGGCTTGGCGCAATTCCGAATTTAAATTTACCGATTATATCTTTCAACTACTCTTTCGAGAGTCTATTGGTGACTATGTATGCATGAATTAGACGTACGACCATCATGTAATCTTTTAAAAAAACTATCTAAAATATTCTAGAAAATTCTAGAATAATTTTAATTTTTTTTTAATAATTTTGCTCAAACGTCTGCTAAACAGAAAAAAAAATGGTACTTTCCATGCTATTACTGATGGAGTTCCTGGGGATTTCGCGCGGTAAACTTCGCTCCAGCCGGCGAAGCGCAAGCTAAGCCCTCGCGCCACAAATTTAGGACTACGTTGCTTAAACGTTACTCGTATATACATTTTATTCATGCTGATTCATAATACACTTAATAAAACGAAAAATCACATCATCACAGAGACAAAACTGAAACTATTATAATACGACTACACAAGCACATAATAGGTACTTACAACAGAATGTAGAAAGCAGAACATTTTAGAATCTTATTTTTGTTTGGTATAACGATGTACGAGGGTACTTTGGATGCAACTAAGGCTTTCAATTTATGTTGGAGTACAGTCATTTTTTTAGGGGGGGGGGATGGATTACGAATTTTTTTTTTTTTTTTTAATACATAGCTAGGATGCAGGCACATCGTACGATGAAGGGGGAAGGGGGTGAAATCTTTGCTCATAGAAGGGAGGGTGGGGTTATAAAAAATTTTGCCCAAATGTCATACTCTCAATGTAATACCTAAAAGTCTTCTGATCACCATCTTGCGCGCTCTCGAAGTTTTTTCCGCGAAAAAAAACTGTTTTACCGCGAAACAAAGATGGCATAAACTGAAAAAAACATGATTGCTACAGCAATATATAGGGACCGCGCTCAATATGATTATTTTACTGGACGAAATTTGTACTTAAGTTAAGGGAGGTTTAGCACACGAACAAGGGTAGACTCAGAATATTTCATACTCAAAACTGCATGAGTGATGTAATGTTCCAATATGACCAATGATCGGGGTATAATATTTCAAGCAATGGTTAAATAAATTTTAGGGAATGACAAATAGATTGGAAGCAGAATCTTCATATTTGTGATATGGAAGGTTACAACCGTATTTTCAATCCATTTATGAAATCTTTGCCCCACCCCTCCCCCCGTTAATTTATGTCCAGTCTAAAATATAAAAAATGAGGATTTCACGTGATCATAGTCTAGACGACGCGTCTCCTGCATACATCTCGATATCATCATTATAGATCTCAGTGCCTTCACCAGGTTGTGTTGCATCCTCCTCTTTTAGCTTTTCAGGTGAGTGGACGTATTCGGCTGGTTTGGTTCCCTTGACAACGTCTTTGGTGATGTGCACAGACACGATGTCGGAGCCTGGTGCTTCAAACATTGGTTGGAGAAGTAGTGTTTCCTGGAGAAGAGTGAGAAAGACACGTAAGAATAAGAGGGAATTTTGGATAAGTGAGAAAAGATATGAAGTATGGACTGTGAAAAACGTAGGCACGGCACATCTGTTTCTGAGGTACTGTGTTTAGCATTTTCATGGGCTAAAAAGAAAACGAACTCGCGCCCTGTGATTGCTTCAATGAATGCAGTCAATAGACAATTTTTGCAATTTTTTGTTTAGGCTGGTAATACAGTAACATTCTCTCTGAAAATTGAAACGCAACAATGTTGCGCGACAAGTTGCACGATTTTGTGCTCGCATTTCTGCGCTTTAACTCACATCTTTTACAAGCACAAACAAAGTAAAAACATTGACAACTCAGAAGTTTACTACATTATTTGAACCAAGATAGTTTATCCATACCAGTATTGCTCTCAAACCACGAGCACCGGTTTTCTTCTCCAATGCTTGATTAGCGATCAGTTGAAGTGCGTCTGGCTCCATCATTAAGTCAATCTGAAAATAATTTCAGTTCAAGATTAAAATCTGGATCTTTGCATGGATGTTAAATTTAATATTTAAATTTGCGCTTTCTATACATCTTTTTTTCTTGGGTGTATTTTCCCATTTCAGACCACGTCTCATTCTCTTGAGAATAAGATTGCGCTGCCACGAAACAAAGAAATGATACTCTAGGGAATGACATGTGGTCTGAAAAGGGGAAAAAAATTACGCCCAAGCTAAATTGGTCTATTATTATAACTTTATAGGGCATTGTGGCGCATTTTGCGGGCTAAAATACGAAAATCCGTGGGCTAAAATAGATTTTAGCCCGCTGCCATCAACCAATAAGACGTGATGTCGTATTTTTCAAAATATGTAGTCGTTTATTCCTTTTGTAAATGCCCTAAAAAGTTATAATAATAGTAATAGAGGCGATGTTCTCTGGCATAAATATGTTTTTGGCCCTTCTCAGTGCTCATTTTAACCCTCGCTTCGCTCGGGCTAAAATGAGCCTGAGTCGGGCCAAAAACACATTTATGCCCTCGAACATCGTCTCTATTGTTATATTAGAACCACTTCTGACTATGCTTCGCTGAATTGCCATGACATCATAAGTTTCCGAATTTCAACTTTTTTGGGTCAACTCGGGTCAACCTCTTAAAGGTCTCTGGACCTTGCCGCAAATACTTCTGGAGAGAACCTGCGCGATGAATAGCTGAATGGAGATCTTCAACAATATTATTCCGCTTGAAAGCAAGTGTTGATATTTGTGGAAGGAAAACAAGAGAACCTGCAGAAGGTCCCTCGCAGTATTAAACAGAAAACAACCTAACAACTTTTATTGAAGCTCATCTCCAGTCTGACACAGGTAGCCCAAAGAGACTTACCTTATCCATAGCAAACATAGCCTGGTACTGCGGTACCAAGGCGTTCCTGGGCTCCGTCAAGATCTTAACCAAAGCAGTTTCATCCAGAGAGTGAAGAGCAACTACAACCGGAAGTCGACCCACAAACTCTGGGATCATTCCAAACTCGATCAGGTCACGTGCCTCGACGTTACTTAGCAACGCGTCACGCTCAGCGTTATCATCTTTGACGTCATTTTTGATGTTAGTAAATATATTGAGTTCTTTGCCTTCAGTTGATATGGATTCTTCTATTGCTGGAGCTCCAAATCCAAGTACCTGGAAAATAGTATCAGATTCAATATAATTTTAGACTTGATTGGTCGAATGACCAGTGATTATAAGACGTTATTTACTGCTTGAGCGGTGGACCTTCCCCTCACTACACTCCTGATCTGTTGCACATGGTAACACAGTTCAGTGGTAGAACAACCGACCGGTATCCGGAAGGTCACGGGTTCAATTCCTGTCAAGCTGACTTGGATTTTTTTCTGAGCCACTGTACAAGCAAGTGACAATAGGCAATGTACATCAAAGCTCACAAAGCACTCTGGGAAAGTGAGTTATTTAAAAATGTAACAAGGAAATCAAAGGAACTATCAGAAAAAAATTACTCTGTTATTTTCGTCTGCTGAAATCCTTTTATTTCCATAGAAAATGTCGAAGGAAAAATTATCAGATGAATATTTAGAGGTGCCAAAAAAGCGTAAGAACTCACTTTCCCAGAGTTCCTCGTGCTAGAATTTCGAGCTCATGCACAATGGCTATTGAATAACTTTTCTATCATGCCTTCACATTTTTACCTTATCTTGTTTTCTTCTTCTAATGACCTTATCCAGTCCATTGAATGCTCCTGATGCTACAAATAAAATATTGGAAGTATCTACTGCAACAGTATCTCCACGCATCTTGCGAGAGTTGCGCTCTGGTACATTGACCACAGTACCCTCGAGAATCTTGAGAAGACCCTTGAAAATAAAGAACAAAACCTTGGTTACTTGTCTTGTAATGAATCAAGTACACTCGCTTCTCATCTCTGGGGTCTTGGGTTAGACTCCTGAACTCAGCATCACACGTGAGAGGAGTTTTTTTGGGTCTCTCCCTTGATTCAAGGATTTTTCTTTAGGTTCTCAAATCAGCTCAACTCAAACTCCTCCCTCCACAAAATCTAACAACTTCAATCTTTCAAGCTATGCCCAGACTTAGATCAGCCCAGAAGTTGTTTAAGGGTTCTATCTGAGAGTTAGCCATGCCCTGACTTAGATCAGCCCAGAGGTTGTTTCAGGGTTCGATCTGTAAGTTAGCTATGCCCTGACTTAGATCAGCCCAGACGTTGTTTCAGGGTTCAATCTGTGAGTTAGCCATGCCCTGACTTAGATCAGCCCAGAGGTTGTTTCAGGGTTCGATCTATGAGTTAGCCATGTCCTGACTTTGATCAGCCCAGAGGTTGTTTCAGGGTTCGATCTGTGAGTTAGTCATGCCCTGACTTAGATCAGCCCAGAGGTTGTTTCAGGGTTCGATCTATGAGTTAGCCATGCCCTGACTTTGATCAGCCCAGAGGTTGCTTCAGGGTATCTTCAATCCGTGAATTAGCTATTGACTTAGATCATCCTAGAGATTTATTTTCATTGTCAAATTTTCAACTGTTAATTTATCATCAAGCTACTAAGATTTTACCTGTTGCACTCCTTCACCACCAACATCACGGAGGTTATGGACACCAGGGACTGATCCAATCTTGTCTACTTCATCCAAGAATACAATCCCTAGAAAAGTAGAAAGCCAGTGAGCCTGTCAATCTCAGACAACTAAGGAATACTGAAGAAATAGAAAACATGTGTGCGTGCTCTGTACAGTCATAAAGCATGCTGGGGTTGGCAGAACACAAAAGAAGTCTCAGGAGAAGCATGGTGTATACAGTAGCAGAGTGCTTCTCAACACTTCTTGAGTGTTCTTGCAATTTCCAAGTGCTTTTTAACTCCACACAACACAGCAAGCAAGTTTTCAATTTCTTTTATAAAATACAAATTACAATAACCATTATTTTGGATAGGATGAAGCACGCTGTGTGCTCCCATAAAGCATGTGTTCTCAACCAATCAGAATGCAGTTATTTTTCCATTCCCAAATTTTCTGAATCTATTACAGAGTTTGCTTTTTAACACAAAGTTTCAAACAAATTTAGATGTTACCTTGTTGTGCCTTTTCTACATTGTTGCCTGCTTCCTATATAGAAGAAAGAAAGATAAATGCCTCTTCATTAACTGTTATATATAGCAAATAATTAAAATTGATATTTAACTTATACATTCTTTTGATGATTAACCATGGTGGTCCTAAAAGCAACCAAAATGGCATTATCAGGGAATAAAACTACTACAAAATAATATGAATAATTTTCTGCTTTTTTGTGTGCAATACTCGATTTTTGAGTTCTGTATATGCTGCTTTCTTACGACCAATACACACATCAAGAGTTCTGTGCTACTGCTCTAAGCGCATGCTCAGGGGATTAAAAAGTGGTATAATATTTTGTAAAATATGCAATTTTATTTTTCAGTATATTTGATTCAGAATTCACTTAACGGTACGCGATCTTGAATATTTAATGAAAATTGTGCTTGACAAGAAAGATACAACTAAAATATAGCATATTTTACAAAATATTATCCCACTTTTTAATCCCCTTTTTTGGGCTTAGAGAAGTAGCGCGGAACTCTTGATGCGTAGATAAAGTAATTTTGATTTGGTTAATTTGCATCAAATTTGAGGGTCACTTCGCATAAACACAATAGTTTTCATGTGCAGTGAAGGATAACAAGCTATTGTATTTATGCAAAGTGCCCCTCAAAGTCGAGAATAAGAAACCAGTGAATTGCTCAGTGGTAGCTTCAGTTGTATGATGCAGCATGTCACTGAGAGCAAAACCAATGGAATTCTCAATTTCAATCAAGGTTGTCACAGCCGAAAGCAACAAGCGACAAGCAACAAGCCAAGACCACCTGCAAACAAACTAGCTGAAGATTTGGAACAACACACAAAGAATTAAAAATAATCATATCTAAATGATGAATAAGTATAGGAAATTACACAGTTCGAGAAGAATTAATGAAAAATACTGCACGTATTTGATGAAAGTGAATTAATACCACGAGTGCGTAGCACGAGTGGTATTAATTCACTTTCATCAAATACAAGCGGTATTTTTCATTAATTCTTCGAGAACATAGGTGTAATTTCCTGTTAATACCAAATCTATAAAAAAATACGAGTTTCTGAGAATAAAATACTGAAGTTTGTTTTTGTTCTTGAATGGATGTCAAGCATTCCGAAAGCAAAGTTCCCGGATGTGTGTAATTAATTATGCGCGAAGTTCCCGGATGTGTGCAATTAATTAATTGCACAGTATTAAGAAAAATTTCACAGTTCGTCAGCCAATCAGAATCGAGTATTTTTTATAGATGTGGTATTAGGAGTAAAATACAGATATTCTTTATCGTCTTGTGTTGTTGCTTGTTGCTTTCAGCTGCGATTTTTGAATTAGGCGTGCGTTCGTCACCTCATTACCACTGGCTGTTACTAAAGACTAAAGATTATATTACATGCTAACAGTGAGTAATAAAGAACGCGACATAGGAGTATTCAAGTGTGTTTACCTGTAGCAGTTTAGCGATGACTGACTCAATATCTTCTCCAACATAACCAGCTTGTGTAAGAGCAGTACAGTCACAGATAGCAAATGGTACATCAAGACACCTTGCTATTGTCTGGGCCAGAAGGGTTTTACCTAATGCACACAATTATGTTAGGATTAATCTATGGAAATCTACCAGAAACATTTTCTAAAGCTGTTTATGCAGGGACTGCAGAGGCAGGGGCTTGGGGGTAAGCCCCCACCCCAAGCCTCTCTCTTTTAGCCCAAAATGATTTTCTGTTACAAGTTGCCTAGTGCTTTGGCATAACTTCAATGGAATAAATATGTTGCAATTGCTCCTTAAACACCCAAATTTTCCTTTTTTTGAGAGCCTCAATTTCAAGCTTTTCAGGGGATGTTGGCATTTCCCAGACCCTCCAGATTAGTCCCCCCTCCCCTCCCCCCACTCAAAACTATGCTCTAGATACAGTCTCTGTTACTAGTACTAGTGCTGTCAAGTGTGTGATATATTTCAATGTGATAGAGCAGTTTTCAGACAATGAAAAACATATGGCACAGCCTGTGCCTTGCCATGACCCTGTCAGTGCCAAACTGTGTATGAAAACCTTTGACATTCAAAGCTGCGTCTGCGCAGTGCCATAACTATGCCCTGTGTTGTTTAAATCTGATGCAGTTTATGTCCATTGGCCCATCACTGATTTTACAAATAAATGTATAACTGACAGTAACTATAAAGTTCTACAAACAAGTGAAAGATGGAAGGGAGTTACCTGATCCTGTTGGACCTAGAAGCAAGATATTACTTTTATCCAGTGTAATTCTATCTCTTTCAGCGTCTAATATTTCACTACCACTTGCTTCCTTCATCTGTCCAGATGACTGGACTCCACTAGCACCAAGTGGGGAGTTGAGTGTGTTAGCTTGTGCCATTACTAGCTGAAGCTCTACAAAACAATATAAGAGATCAGGGGAGGATCCAGGATTTATGGGGTGTACGCAAGCCAAGAGTTGACTGTATAGGGCTTATAACTGGGGGCCTTATAAACAGGATTTTATGATAATGTATACTAGATGGGAACTATTTGAAAAAATATCCAATTTACACTAAATTAAAAAAATAAAATCACATATATTTTTTTAGTTTCAAGTAATGCTTCATATTAAGGCCCAAAACATATAAGATAAAATTATTTATTTATTTAATTTTAATCCACTTAGCAACATTCGTAACCTAGCAACCAAATATGTTAGCCCCCTTAATTTCATTATACCCTACCGTGCGGTGATCCAGGGAAAGGTCGTGATAATGGTACAGGCTTGACCTCTGCCGATGAATTTTGTGATGATGAAGGAAGATTGACAGATAATCTCTTGTAGTGATTGTAGACAGCTACCGACAGAACTTTCTTAGCAAAATCTTGACCTATTACATATTTATCCAGGTAATTAAATATCTAGAAGAAAGGAGAAAAAGAAATGATGTTATTACAGTACTTCCCAAACAATGCATATAATGGTACAGTTTGATGTTGTGACGAAGTTGGTTTTTGTGGATGTCAATCAAGGCGTTTCCACAACATACCAGGGCTCAAAATTATGGCCGGTCAATGTCCGGGCAAATTTGATACTTGACTTTTTGACAATAGAATCAACTTATAGAATAGTAAATGCAAATAGATATGTAAAGGATAGAAAAAAAAAATCACATGGAACAAAAAAAGAAAAAAAATATATATATATATCAAAAAATCTAATAAGTTATGAATATAAGTTGTAAATAATCTGAACTGTATATTTATTGTTTTTATTGGAAAATGTATTGTATGTATTATGTATTTCATCTAGGGTATCACACTTAGTGTGGTACTCAATAAGTTGTAAATAACTGAAGTTCATATAATTGTTGTTGATATTGGAAAATGTGTATTGTATGTATTATATATTTCATCTAGGGTATCACACTTAGTGTGATACTCGATAAGTTGTAAATAATCTGTTGTTAAATAAAAAAAAAATTGATACTTGACCAGTCAAATATCAACATCTCACTATCACATCGTCCTTATTTGTCCCTCCTCCCCCCCCCCCCCCCCCCCCAACACACACACTTCCCAGCCTATGGGCCTGGCAGAGCTGAGCATGAGCTGAGCATACAGACAGGGCTCAAAATAACGGCTGTTCAATGGTCAATGTCCAGCCAAATTTGGTACTTGACCACAATCAAATACGGTTTTGAACGGACATGTTGACCGGTCATATTTGAAACAATAATGTAAAAAATCATACGCTGGACAACTTGACCCGCATATGACTGGCCGTTATTTTGAGCCATGTACAGATGAATGACAGGGCTCTGGGTTTCAGAGTGAGTCCAGATATTAGGATAATTAATCTTCAGCAAGGAATAATAATACTGTAGGCTAAGCTCACCTTTTTAGGAGGAGGTGGTGGTTTTCTTTGGACTTTCTGTTGTTTATCGCTTTCATTCATGGCTGATTTACTTTCATATTTAATATATCGTTTAGAGTCTGATTCAGAGAGGATCAGGAAGAAATGACTGCACTTGTCACACTGTACAAACCGCGTAGATGCTAAAAGATAATAAAATGGCACCATATTTAACAAATGACCATAAAATTTACAGTCAAAATGGCTCAAGCGTACCCCTCTAGGCTCCATTAATGATTTCATTATTCGAATATTGAGTTGATTATTCACTTTGAGTTTTCATAAAAAAATCAGAAGACTCCAAACTTCACCTACATTTCACAACTAAAATTCCTAGTGATGGCCTACTGGGGAGTTTTTCTACCTTGGCATGGCAATTGTTGAAGAATCCAATCAAAACTCAAGTAGATAGTTCATTTTCAAGTTTGGAGTCAGAGCGAATAATGACCTCAATATTGGAATAATAAATTCATTAATGGATTCTAGTGGGTACGCTTGAGCCATTTTGACTGTAATACATGTAACTTTTGCTACAGTATTATGGAATTATGGACACCTTGTGGAGTCTAGAGAAGTCATTTTAATTGTATATTTCTTGCTACCGTATATAGTGGACACTTTCACATGCGAAACACCACTACATGCATTCCGCAGACATTTGATCAATCCAAAAATAAAACAAGGTGCACTCTGTTTTTACATTTTTGCACTCTCTCTCTCAAAAAAAAAGAGCTAACTAGTATTGATGATTTTAAGCCAGTCTATTGGAAAATCCATGGAGAACCATTATAGTGTTCATACTGTAATGTTATCAAATCAGTTTAAAGACCCATAACATTGCATTCCATTAAAAGTCTGTGGGATTGGTATTATTCAACTTGCACATTCTTTACATTACAGTTGGCTGTTGTTAATGATTTGCAAAAGTCAACCGTAATGTAAAGGATGTAAGTTGAACAATACCAATGTTTTGAAATCCCACAGACTTTTAATAACGTCGTTGAATAGCTGACTTATAAACGAGGCTAAGCCTGTGCAAATGAGTCTGTGGTCTTAAAAAACAGTGGTTTCCATCAAATGTGAAACTGGTGTATTGGAATTTAGAAGTTGATTTTTGAGGAGGGAGGAAAAACTGAAGAACCTGGAGAAAAACCTCGAAGCACAGGAGAGAACCAACAAATCACTCTACTCGCGCTCACATGCGACACCACTTGAACTCAGGTCGCCTTGGTGAGAGGCAAGTGCTCACACTGCTACATTACCCGTGCTTCCCAAGCACATTTAAAAAAAAATCCACAGTTTTGGACTTGCTTGATCTTGACTTTCTTTTTGAAAAAAATGTCAAAACCATGGAAAATAATTCTTTTTTAAATGTGCTCTTTTTCAAAATGCCAGAAAGTGATGATATTTTGGATAAATTTATCAATTTGTATCATAAAACCCATGAAATCTTAGATGGGTGCAAAAATATAAAAAAAAAAACAGAGTGCGCCTTGTTTAAGTGATCAAAAGCTTTTTCTACAAAATATTTGGAATGTTTCCAACAAACCTTCAACAGCACTGCATGGATTTCCACACTTAGGACAACACCAAGGATTCTTTCCACCCCTGTCCTTGCTCCCCCCTGTCGTGGACATCATCCTGGTGTTTTGATACTGGAAGACATTTGATTCAGGGTGGTGCGGTTGAGAGCTAAGATGACATCCATTCAGGTATGGACTAGACTTTAGTTTTGTTGACGTGACAATATGGATTCTTCTAAGAGGTGCCGTCCTTAATATATGACTGGGTGAGCCTTTAAATGAGATAAAAAATGAATTTCAATAATAAAAAAAGATTTTTTACTCCATTTGTTGATATGCAAGCACTAGATTTTTACTAAAAGTTTTAAACTTATAACTGTTATCAGTGAACCTGACAAGTTTGATGTCCTTTGCAAAATACTTATTCTAAGAACATGCCAGGTGATTTGGCGTCTAGACACGCAATGCATTGTTTGTCATAGCGAAAATTTCCAAGTCTTTTCTTTTATCTCTCGTCAAAATGAAATATTTTCCACCAACAATGACGAAATATGCTTTTTCTAAAAGGTATTTGGTGAATCTTTCCAACAATGAGTTTTATTTTCTTTATTTTCAAGCAAAAGCTGTTGTAAATCGAGTCAAAAACCGGGAACTAGGAAACATTGAGCTACGAACAAAATTTTCGCTGATTGCCTAATTCCTTCTGCATGAGAGAAGCGAAATCACCTGGTGGCACTTTAATACCACTAATTTTTGGTAGACTTCTTTCACTTTTAAATCTTATAACCCTCCATCTCAAACGGGGAAGGCGATTAACTCAGATGGAATGAGACATCAAGCTAATAGTGGGTGGCACTTTGACAATAACAGTTGTACAGTATATGAACTGGAAAACTAATGTGACATTATAGAAAGAAATTGTATAGCTTTTTATACCCCTACACTTCAATTCCCAATCTTGGGGTCAAAAATTCCTTTCTTTTTAGGATTGAATATTTGTTTATGTCAATATTTTTCATTGTTTTGACCCAGGTAGGTAGTACAAGAGGTTTTAGATGAATCTTCTAAATAGAAATAAACAGGTTAACAAAATGCTCCTACATAACAATATTTATAGTATCATATAAATTCCTAATGATTCTAGGTCACGAGTTAATTTTAGTGCCAATCTAAAAATCATGTGATCTCTTCAGATAGAATTAATATCTATACCCAAACAAATGTAAATAACGTTTGAATTTATAAAACAAATGGCGCTAAAACCAGTCAAACTTATAAAAGGAAAAGTTAATATCGTCTGAATGATAAGAATTATATATATCAATTTGAGGCATCTGCAAAATATCCTTACACAACAACAACATCAACAAATAAGCATGACTGTCATGACTGTTACATAAGCTAATGCCCCAAAAATATAGTCCTGAACGATTCAATGCACATATATTTTGAAAAATATTATGTTAAAGGTCAAAATGTAAGTATAATGAATCAACAAATGTTTAAGCACTTTATCTAAAGCTCTGCGTCTTTAAGACTGATATTTATTATATCAGAATTTTTAGATTCAAGAAAAAATTCACGAAAAACGAAAATGCTTGCTTTGCGATTAAGTTACGATAAGAAGTTTTCTAGAGAAAAATAAAGATATAACTACCTTTATTGCTTTAATAATAAGTTGACTTACCTTTTAAGACATTTATTTGTCCTCCAGTAGTTCTTAAAGACCGTAAGGGGGAATATATTCTGAACATTTTTCTGAATAAAACAATCGTCGTTTCAAGTCCAAACAACTTGCGTATTTTTTAAAGAACTTCGTGTTTCAAGAGCGTTTTTCTCGAATGTTTACTCTAAACTTATATAATTTAGACTCGCTTAGGATTATATGATGTGTATAGAAATGATTTGTGAATTTTGAAGATGATTCAAAAAGAAAAAGATTATCTAAATGACCAAAAGTTCAAAGTCTGTGCTATTTAGTTCACTAGGCAGCCATCTTTGTTTCTGTTTTTGAAGACATGCGCATTTATGCGTGTGTTACGTCATAGCCTCGTTACCAATGTTTCGTTGTCGCACGAAAAGTCGCGTGATACGTTCAGTACGTGCGTGGAAAAACGAGAGTTTTGTTACGAAGGCATATTTTGAATTTTTTCACGCAAAAAAATAAATATGTGGGAGTTTTTTAGCTCTGGATTTGCAAGTAGGGATTCAACACGCTGGAGAGATTTTTATGATCCACAACACGCTAAGAGAGATAAAGGGCACCTTTAGGGGGAAGGGTCATGATATTTGTGCAAGTGAAAATAATGAGCATCAAAATGCACCAACCCTGTGAATAATTGCTGGTCCCTGGCACTGCGTGGCGCGCGAGGTCAAAGTTAAGCAAGGCCTTTCTGGCAGGTGACGAAATCAGTTATGTGAACATTTTCTTTTCATTTTCTTTATTATAGAATTAAGTCCGAATTCTATGTTAATATTATTGCAGTTAGACTAAAGAAGAGAGATGAGTTTTGATCTTGTTTACTTTAGCAGCTTTGACGCCGGAAATACGTCATCATCTTTATCCAATCAGCTTCCTGTTCCGTTTGTTCTTTGTACGTGAGTTACAGAACGCGAGTACTCAGTTGTAATGGTTGTAGTTAGTCAAAAGCATGTTCAAACTTAAGAATTTACTTTCGACACGACATGCCACACGACATGCCTGAAGTTACGAAAAATGTTTTTTGAAAGTTTGACAACATCACTAAAAAGAAGTATATTCGTGGAACCAAGCATGCATACCACGATACAAAATTACTACTCAGCCTAGCCATTCAGAATGCTCGCACGCAGAGCACACTGAACAATGTCAAAGTGATCGTTTCACAAAACGTTTAACAATACAATACATAATTACATATATGCATATTTTGCTTATATATATATATATATATATATATATATATATATATATATATATATATATATATATATATATATATATAAATGTAATAACGAAGAGGCAAGATTTGCTGTTACTCCGAGTTTCGTGCTTACGCACTCGTCAGACAGTATTTAATGAAAGACATTCCTATCAACTAGATATAAATACATGCTAAGACAATAGGCTAAGTGCTATATTACAATAGGTGATAGTTATACTAAATACAATAGGTGAGAAGTTAAAAATATCAAAGCGTCAAGTGTTCTTCAAGTAGAATTTGTTCTCGTGTCGGCATTTGGAAATAAGTTCGGATCTTTTGTTTAGGAGGTTGTCGTTGCTGTGTTTAATGATCATCAGTTTTTCTTCAAGACAGAGGTCGCATCGTTTGGAGATGTTGTTGTAGGGTCTTGCGCGGCTAATTATTGTCCATTTGATGTTGAATTCTTGTTTATTGTCTTGTAGTTGCCAGATGTGTTTAGAAAGTTCGGTGCTGTTGGTGTGTTTTCTGTGTTTAAATGTAGATTTATGCTGCGTGAATCTTTGTTTGAATGTTCCTTCTGTCAGTCCGATGTAGTTCTTGGTTGCGTTGTTGGTTGTAATTTGTGCGTTGTAGATTACACTGGAAGTCAGGCATTTGTTGTCTAGCGGGCATAGTTCTTTTTTACGGCAGTTGCATTGTTCTCCGGTGCTTGCGTTGATGTTGTTGTCGGCGTTTGTTATTTTCATGTTGTGTTTGTTGATTACAGTTTTCATGTTGTCCATACAGCTGTAACTGACTTTAACATTGTTTTTGTTGAAGAGGCTGTGGAATTTGTGCTGGTTCGGGAAGTGTTTAGTTATGAGCTTGAGAAATGTTCTGCCGATGTTAGTCTTTACGTTATTACTAAATGGGGGGTTGTACCATATAATGTTTCTTTGTCTGTTGCGTCGTGGGCGTGCTGGTTGATTGTCTTTGTTGTAGATTAATGTTTCTGTATATCCGCTGGCTTTCAAAGCAGTTTCGTAGATTGGTTTGGCCTTGTCGAATTCGTGTTCGTTGCATGAGTTGTCGGATATACGGCGATTGATGGATGCTGGAAGTTGCTTTATTATGTTAGGCGGGTGGTTAGACTTTGTGTTGATGTACTGTGGTTCGTCGTTAGGCTTTCTGTAGGGGCAGTAAGTACCATTTGTTAGGTCAAAGGTGACGTCCAGGTAGTTAACAATTTTCATGTTAGTCTGTATGGTAATGTTAAGTCCATATGTCTTGAAGCGTCTTGTTATGTCTTTCCTAGTACGTTCTGCTTGTGGACCGGAGGTGTTTTTAAAGATGGCGAGTCCGTCGTCTCTGTAAAGTCCAATGTTTTCTTTCCCGTATGTGTTACAGAGGTCGTTGAGAATAAGTAAGCCCACAAGCTCGCATACTTCCGCTCCGTCGTAGCTGCCCATAGTAACGTCGAATGAGCCGTTGTTTTTCTTGATCCAGGCGGTGTTATTGTCGAAGAGAAGGGATTTTCGTGAATGCATGATAATGTCGATGTCGCGGTCTGTGATGGTAGTGAATTGTTTGGCGAAGTTGATTGCGTCTGTGAGAAGTTTCTCAGTAATGGAAGGGTAGAAGTTTTCAATGTCAAATACGGCGAAGGTGTGTTGATCTTTGTGTTGTATAGAGGAGAACCAGTTGATGACGGATGATGAGTTTTTCCATTGGTTTAGGCCAGTCTTCTGTCTCACTGTCGTGTTAATGTTCGCGAGTATTTCTTTGCTGATACGTCCGATCTCACTTTTTGCAGGGTTAATAAATGTAGGTTTACCTACATGTAGACTTATTAACCCTGCAAAAAGTGAGATCGGACGTATCAGCAAAGAAATACTCGCGAACATTAACACGACAGTGAGACAGAAGACTGGCCTAAACCAATGGAAAAACTCATCATCCGTCATCAACTGGTTCTCCTCTATACAACACAAAGATCAACACACCTTCGCCGTATTTGACATTGAAAACTTCTACCCTTCCATTACTGAGAAACTTCTCACAGACGCAATCAACTTCGCCAAACAATTCACTACCATCACAGACCGCGACATCGACATTATCATGCATTCACGAAAATCCCTTCTCTTCGACAATAACACCGCCTGGATCAAGAAAAACAACGGCTCATTCGACGTTACTATGGGCAGCTACGACGGAGCGGAAGTATGCGAGCTTGTGGGCTTACTTATTCTCAACGACCTCTGTAACACATACGGGAAAGAAAACATTGGACTTTACAGAGACGACGGACTCGCCATCTTTAAAAACACCTCCGGTCCACAAGCAGAACGTACTAGGAAAGACATAACAAGACGCTTCAAGACATATGGACTTAACATTACCATACAGACTAACATGAAAATTGTTAACTACCTGGACGTCACCTTTGACCTAACAAATGGTACTTACTGCCCCTACAGAAAGCCTAACGACGAACCACAGTACATCAACACAAAGTCTAACCACCCGCCTAACATAATAAAGCAACTTCCAGCATCCATCAATCGCCGTATATCCGACAACTCATGCAACGAACACGAATTCGACAAGGCCAAACCAATCTACGAAACTGCTTTGAAAGCCAGCGGATATACAGAAACATTAATCTACAACAAAGACAATCAACCAGCACGCCCACGACGCAACAGACAAAGAAACATTATATGGTACAACCCCCCATTTAGTAATAACGTAAAGACTAACATCGGCAGAACATTTCTCAAGCTCATAACTAAACACTTCCCGAACCAGCACAAATTCCACAGCCTCTTCAACAAAAACAATGTTAAAGTCAGTTACAGCTGTATGGACAACATGAAAACTGTAATCAACAAACACAACATGAAAATAACAAACGCCGACAACAACATCAACGCAAGCACCGGAGAACAATGCAACTGCCGTAAAAAAGAACTATGCCCGCTAGACAACAAATGCCTGACTTCCAGTGTAATCTACAACGCACAAATTACAACCAACAACGCAACCAAGAACTACATCGGACTGACAGAAGGAACATTCAAACAAAGATTCACGCAGCATAAATCTACATTTAAACACAGAAAACACACCAACAGCACCGAACTTTCTAAACACATCTGGCAACTACAAGACAATAAACAAGAATTCAACATCAAATGGACAATAATTAGCCGCGCAAGACCCTACAACAACATCTCCAAACGATGCGACCTCTGTCTTGAAGAAAAACTGATGATCATTAAACACAGCAACGACAACCTCCTAAACAAAAGATCCGAACTTATTTCCAAATGCCGACACGAGAACAAATTCTACTTGAAGAACACTTGACGCTTTGATATTTTTAACTTCTCACCTATTGTATTTAGTATAACTATCACCTATTGTAATATAGCACTTAGCCTATTGTCTTAGCATGTATTTATATCTAGTTGATAGGAATGTCTTTCATTAAATACTGTCTGACGAGTGCGTAAGCACGAAACTCGGAGTAACAGCAAATCTTGCCTCTTCGTTATTACATTTATACTTTGCTCTACACCATATGTGTATTGAGCACTCTTTGATGGGATCAGCTACTTCCTCATATGATTATATATATATATATATATATATATATATATATATATATATATATATATATATATATATATATATATATATATATATATATATATATATATATATATATATATATATATATATATATTACTATTTTTTTGTTTTTGTTTTTTTAAGCAGAAATATAGTTATGTTTTTTGAAATGTTCAGTATCTAAATTAACCGTTAGGTTTTCTAGTTAGATACTAACATTATGAGTTACATTTAGATGAGCTAGTACACACAACAATAATAAATATAACAATTTACATAACTTTATAAAGAAAGAAAGAAGTATAGATGTTGAATTTTAAATAAGATTAGGAGAGTTGAGAAATATTTGATTAAGTTATTTTACCAGAGGCTTTAAATTTCTTTCGAGGAATTCTGGAGTTCTAACAAAAATATTTTGAGTTTCTTGCTCTGGGTCTCCCCTGAAAGCAATTAATGAAATAACCAATGACTTCGACATTTGTTCGTTTACCAGCAGAATTTTATTTCTACTTCTTGGGATGTTTTCCACTCTTGAATAATTGAGTGGAAACTAGAAGGGGTGGTGGAAGTCGGTCAGGGCTAAAATCCTATACCATCTTATATGACAAACTTCAGTTGCGCTACAGTAGCTGTCCCAGTGTTAGTGAGCGTTTCGTTCCAAGGAGATGGAATCGATCTCACTGCCATTCTCAATATTCTGCGAACTCAGACATTTCAACGGCTTGCTGTGAAATTGGTTTTTCGCTGCCGTCAATCAAAACTAATCAGTCAGTACCTTTTATATTTTTGACTGGCGGCAGTGAAAAACCAAATTCCAACGGGAAACTCGCAACTACCGAGTTCGCAGAATATTGAGAATCGCAGTAACACTTCTCAGGGGCGTAGCAAGGATTTTTCCGTTTTTAGAACATGAACCAAAAAAAGGCCAACGAAGAAACGACCTATTACCAAAAAACGGCCAACCCCTCCCAAAAAAAAAAACAACAGTCAAGACGATGGACGAGCCCGAGCCCCCTGGCTACGCCCGTTTCTTATTGCCGTAACCAACACGTTTTTTTTCGTCATTCCTCGGGATGTATCTTTGATTTACAGGACGTACAAGTGCGGTTTATCACTTCTGTCGACAAGTTCCCCAAATGTGTGAATGTGTATTTTTTTAAATTAAAATTGGCTTCGAACTGAGGATCTCGTCAATCTTGTACGGCAGAAAAACGACCCCCCCCCCCTCCCTCCCCCTTTTTGAGATCCTTGCGACGGGCCTGGGAGGGTTACAACTGAGTGAGGAGCGCACGACCTCAAAAGGAATTAGATTCGACGCGGTTAAAGTTCGACGTCTGAACTAGGAACTAAAGCCGCTGTTACACGTAGTCTTTTTTCATGCAACTTGAGCAGTTCGCAAAAAAAGTGCAAGTTACACGCGTACATGTCACACCTATTTTTTTCGTTGCAACTTTCGGAAATTTGCATGTTGCATGAAAAAAGACTATGTTGACAGCGGCTTAAGAACCACTTTAGTTTAGGCGTAATGGTGTTTCTAGAATGATTCCAGTAATCGTAGTTTATGGAATCAGTCTATGGTGTCCCATTTCAATTCAAATCAAATTCATCAACATTAATATAACTTTTCAAGCTACTTGAGACAAAGGAAAAATACTCAAGGAACATGGTTTGAAATGGAAATTATTTTCTCCAAGCCAAAGAGATCAATACAATTCTTGCTTCCTAGTTTCTGTAGACCCCTTGCAAATGACGTCAAAGCAGCTTAATTTGGAGGATAAAACAATGAGCTCATGCTCATTGGCAATTGGAAACCTATTGTTTTGCTCTCCAAATTGAGCTGCGTTCCGACGTGCTGCAAGGGGCCTATCTTGGTTTCTAAGCATGCGCAGTTCGTTCTTATCCATGTCAGTTCACTCCGTTTGTTGCTTGCTTCGATATGATTGGTTCAGCCTGTGGGACAGGCTTCTTCAATTCCAAATCTTTTTTCGTCCATTGATTTGTTACCACAAGATTCTTTAAACCGACTTTACGTTGTTTGACTAGAATTTTCAGTTTCTGTATAAGAAACAGGAGCAGACGAAGCAGCAAAGAGTGTATCCATCGCTCCTAATAGTTCATAGGCTTGTTTTGAAAAGCTAAGTTCCATAGTAATAGAGCTTCGAAGTTTGGAGAATAATCTGTCTATTTCGTGTGACTGTCCAATTATAGGTAGATACATATCTGTAGAAAAGAACAAACATGTCAGTAATAAATAATAAAATCGCATGCAATTTGTTACAGTGAGGACATTCGAACCATATAAACATTTGCTATTTTTATATTTTTTATTTTCTGAACTTTCTACTGCTGGTACACCTGGTAAGCACAGTGTAAAAAGTAGCCTACAATTAACTATTTGTCCTACCTATCAATCATATCTTACCAACTTTCCTTCCCTAATTCAACCTGAAAATCGAACTCATTTTGTCTCCCGAGGGAAAAGAAAATCGAACTCATTTTGTCTGGTATACTGGTATAGCAGTACTTGACATTGTTGGCAAAATAGGAAAAAAAGAAAAGAAGCAAAACAGAGAGACAACCAAAGAAACTAGACAGAAACAAACAAAAAAATGAAGACTGGAAAAAACGAAGAAAAAAGAAAAAAAAAAAAAACGAAACAAAAAAAAAAGAAACGAAAAAAAGTAAAGAAGAAAGAATAGGAGAGAGTAAGAAAGGAAAGAGGACTAAAACAAAGAGAAAGAAACAAAACAAACAAGAATAGAAACGAATAAGAAAACAAAGAAAAGAAAAGAAGACGAACGAGAAAAAGCTAAAAATATAATTAGCTATAGCTTGAGGGAGTTGACAAGAAAAGACAGTTAGCAATAAATATTAATGCTCTCTTGGTAATAGAAATATAATAATTCAATAACAAAACGAGACAAATTGTCTTCATGTCACGATTCTCTGAATTTCATTTCATATTTTTCTGGAGGATAAATATGGTATTATACCTGATGTTGTTTTCTTAATATCAATAACGGTTTCAAATGGCTCTCATCCCTTTGTAAAAGCAGTCAATAAAGACTTTTGGCAAAACCCGTACGAATCCTGAATAAGGCTTTTGGCAAACTTTTGAAACAAGAAAATAAATTAGAAATATTGACCGAATGCCAAAATAGCCACCACTTAATTGCCATAAACTTTTACACACATATTTTAGTTGATCACTACAGTAAAATTATAGATTAGAATGACATCAACAAAGTTAGAAAGTTTGAAATAAAAATATTAAATTGTTGAGAAGTTATGAGAATTTTAAAAATGTGAAAAACAACACAACGATGCTAGCAAGAAAACAGATCACTGAACACATAGTGTTGCAGTGAAAGTTTCGAAAAATACATATTTCTGGTTGCTCTTTCTGTTGGTGGAGCTTATATTTTAAGATTAGGTTTTTATTTCTGTGTAAGTCAATGGCGGCCATATTGGCATTCAGTCTATACTTCGTTCAAATTTACCAATCGTGTTTCGGCTAGCTGTGGTATGTGACAAAGGTCAGAAAAGCAAGATAAGACGTTTCCAAGGGACTAGTCACTTATCTGAGCTGCGATCATAGCACTACTGACACGATGTCTTTTGAATGGTTTGGTGAATAACGTCTGAGAACACGCGAAAAAAACAATTTATTAAGGTATAAAATCTTCCATTCTTAAGGCGTTTTGAGTTCTTTCAATGGCTGATCGCATTTCAGTCTTGAGGTTTTGTAGCACGTGTTTTGAGAAAGGATGTTTTTTTTTACTTTCTGACTCTTGATGTATGTCAAGGCACTCCTAGTTTCTGTGAATAAAGCTGTACTGCAAACGTCTAAGGGTACACAAACAATATGATTACTGAGTGAGGTAATGGCCTTACAAGTTAGTGAGCTGTCCTGACAGCCAACTTTTCCAAAACCTTGTCTTGTAAATGTGCACGAACACAAACTCATTCAAAATCATGAGTAAACATGACTGAACATTAAATGGAATAAAATATTATGTCAGATGATTAAAAATAATTCGATAATTTAATCAGGAAGTCCAGCGATTATCTATGAATATTAATTGGTCATCAAGATCATCAGGTGTGGGAGAGCAGCTATAAATTACCTCTTGAAACCCTAAGGTTGATCATTGTACAAGTTATGTACGAACACAAACCTACTGCACTAATAATATCATAGTACTATTGGTCATCAAGATCATCAGGTGTTGGAGAGAAGCTAGAAGTTACTTTCTGAAACCTGAACGTTGACCATTATACAAGTTACGTATTAGTACAAACATAATCAAGCGTTTCTTCTTCTTAAAAGGTAAACTATACTTCAAAATGATCATGGAATGTAATTCTTCTTATTCCTTCTTTTGATTTTCAAAACATAGATTCAGTTTAGGTGATCTCATGATCTCAAATTTTATAGTTTTTTTCCACAGACATTCCAAAGATAAGAAGTTTTTACAATGAACCTGAACAATTCAACACAAGACAATGACACATTCCCAGCATGGAAACTATATGTACAGCCAGTTGATACTAAAATAACCTTGTATTCTATTCTTCTTGTCTGGTCTCTACTTGGTAACGTACTCGTTATCGCTGTCGTATATTGTAATCAAAACTTAAGAAACAATATGAACTACTTGATTGTCAATATGGCTGTATCAGACTTGCTCATTCCCTTGGTAGCAATACCACGGATTCTTTCGGAGCAACTTCGCCTGTTCTTACCGGACGGTCCCCTTGGTGAGGCACTGTGTAAACTGGTTCCTTTCCTCCAGCGTATATCACCATTCGTATCATCTATGAGCCTGGTTATCATTGCCTTACAAAGATTTATCGCTGTGGTTTATCCAACTCGACTACAGATTTTAAGAAGTCGTAAAACTAAATGGATTGTGATCTCTTTGTCTTGGATCGTACCTATGGCTCTCTTCTCTCCATTCTTTTACACCTTTCGTCTGACAAATAGAAGGGGCTACACGATATGCGAAAATTCATGGTCACCAGTATTTGATTATTGGACAGCTGAAACTATATTCATTTCCATACAAGCAGCAGTGGGTTTTGTTATTCCTTTATTTGTAATCATAATCTTGTATACTATCATTGTATATAAACTACGTAAAAGCTTGAACAATGTCATGGACTTGATTGAACAAGAAACGATAAGTTTACGACAGAAGAGAAACAAACGAATATTCAGCATGTTAATAACTATAGTTGTAATGTTTACCATCTGTTGGTGTCCTTATCAAGTAATTATTTTGTTGTATTACACCCGACATCCTTCTATAATGTCAGTGGAGTTTTCCATTTTAATCAACATGTATACTGTTTTTCTGTTTCTGTGGTACCTTCTAGCAGGAATGAATCCCTGCATCTATTTTGTGTTCCTGAAAGACTTTAGACAAGGACTGAAAAGTCTGTGTTGCAGGAAAACTGCATCACAAAATGAACCGATACCTAGAAGACCAAGAACACCAGGTGGAGATGATAACCAGGGTCCAACATGTACACCACCTCATATCAATACCACTTTGGTCTAGGATGAAGAATAGATGCACCAGAACCAGGAGGAATTGTAACAAACTCAAATCTAACATATCTGACTTTAGTAACTCTGTAAGATAATGAGCTGAAGATACGTTTGTCTCAGAAAAAAGGCTTTTATAGAAGCCTTATGCAAAAACAATATAATGGTCTATGCACCCTACTATAGTCATACTGAACGAAAATCAATGAAGGTTCAATTGTTTAGAACTGTAATAATAAAAGTAAGAACAACAAAAGCGATTATCTGAAACATTGTGATGAAATAAATTGTACATATAAGGAAAAAAAATATTAGTGAAGTTGATAAGGAATTAAACGAGCACGCTGCTATCTTAAGTACTCTATTTTCATTTCTTTACATTACTTCATCCATTGAATAAATACTAATGGAGGGGTTAGTACAACAGAGCTGGGCTCCAAATTAAGTGCACCCTAACAAAAATATATAAATCTAACCAAAGAAACTTATTATTCTCATAAAATGAACAGGGAAACGATGAAGAAACATCGAACAAGTTCTCTAGTATTTGTAAAAATTATCCGTACAGCCACCTGGTAAGCACAATCTAAAAAGTAGCCTACAATTAACTATTTGTCCTACCTATCAATCATATCTTACCAACTTTCCTTCCCTAATTCAAGCTGAAAATCGAGCTCATTTTGTCTGGTATACTGGTATAGCAGTACTTGATATTGTTGGCAAAATAGGAAAAAAAGAAAAGAAGCAAAACAGAAAGACAACCAAAGAAACTAGACAGAAACAAACAAAAAATGAAGACTGGAAAAAACGAAGAAAAAAGAAAAAGAATGAAACAAAAAAAAGAAAGGAACGAAAAAAAGGAAAGAGGAAAGAATAGAAGAGTGTAAGAAAAGAAAGAGGACAAAAACAAAGAGAAAGAAACAAAACAAACAAACAAGAATAGAAACGAATAAGAAAACAAAGAAAAGGAAAAAACACGAACGAGAAAAAGGTAAAAATATAATTAGCTATAGCTTGAGGGCGTTGACAAGACAAGACAGTTAGCAATTATAAATATTAATGCTCTCTTGGTAATAGAAATATAATAATTCAATAACAAAACGAGACAAATTGTCTTCATGTCTCTACGATTCTCTGAATTTCATTTCATATTTTTCTGGAGGATAAATATGGTATTATACGTGATGTTTTTTTCTTGACATCAATAACGGTTTCAAATGGCTCTCATCACTTTGTAAAAGCAGTTAATAAAGGTTTTTGGCAAAACCCGTACGAATCCTGAATAAGACTTTTGGTAAACTTTTGAAACAAGAAAATAAATTGGAAATATTGACCGAATGCCAAAATAGCCACCACTCATTACCATAAACTTTTACACACATATATTAGTTGATCACTACAGTAAAATTATAGATTAGAATGATATCAACAAAGTTAGAAAGTTTGAGATAAAAATATTAAATTGTTGAGAAGTTATGAGAATTTTAAAAATGTGAAAAACACCACAACGATGCTAGCAAGAAAACCGATCACTGAACACATACAAATCTCTGTAATTTTGATTGCAAATAGCTTCAATTCAAATCTATTTACAGTGAAACTTTCCAAAAATACATATTTCTGCTCGCTTTTTCTGTTGGTGGAGCTTATTTTTTAAGATTAGGTTTTCGTTTCCGTACAAGTCAATGGCGGCCATATTGGCATTCAGTCTATACTTCGTTCAAATTTACCAATCGTGTTTGGGCTAGCTGTGGTATGTGACAAAGGTCAGAAAAGCAAGAAAAAACGTTTCCAAGGGACTAGTCACTTATCTGAGCTGCAATAATAGCACTACTGACACGATGTCTTTGGAATGGTTTAGTGAATAACTTCTAAGAATACACGAAAAAACAATTCATAAAATCTTCCATTCTGAAGGCGTTTTGAGTTGTTTCAATGGCTGATCACATTTAAGTCTTGAGGTTTTGTAGCACGTGTTTTGAGAAAGGATGTTTTTTTACTTTCTGACTCTTGATGTATGTCAAGGCACTCCTAGTTTCTGTGAATAAAGCTGTACTGCAAACGTCTAAGGGTACACAAACAATATGATTACTGAGAGAGGTAATGGCCTTACAAGTTAGTGAGCTGTCCTGACAGTATAACTTTTCCAAACCCTTGTCTTGTAAATGTCCACGAACACAAAGTCATTCAAAATCATGAGTAAACATGACTGAACATTAAATGGAATAAAATATTATGTCAGATGATTAAAAATAATTCGAGAATTTAATCAGGAAGTCCAGCGATTATCTATGAATATTTATTGGTCGTCAAAATCATCAGGTGTGGGAGACCAGCTATAAATTACCTTCTGAAACCCTAACGTTGATCTTTGTACAAGTTGTGTACGAACACCAACCTACTGCACTAATAATATCATAGTACTATTGGTCATAAAGATCATGAGGTGTGGGAGAGCAGTTATAAATTACCTTCTGAAACCTTAACATTGATCATTGTAGAAGTTCTGTACGAGCACAAACCTACTGCACAAAAATATCATAGTACTATTGGTCATCAAGATCATCAGGTGTGGGAGAGCAGCTATAAATTACCTCTTGAAACCCTAAGGTTGATCATTAGTTGTAATGTAATGTTATAGTTGTAATGTTTACCATCTGTTGGTGTCCTTATCAAGTATTTATTTTGTTGCTTTACACCGCGGGACATCCTTTATTAATCTCAGTGGAGGTTTCCATTTTCATCAACATGTATATTGTTTTTCTGTTTCTGTGGTACCTTCTAGCAGGAATCAATCCCTGCATCTATTTTATGTTCCTGAAAGACTTTAGACAAGGACTGAAAAGTCTGTGTTGCAGGAAAACTGCATCACAAAATGAACCGATACCTAGAAGACTAAGAACACCAGGTGGAGATGATAACCAGGGCCCAACATGTACACCACCTCATATCAATACCACTTTGGTCTAGGATGAAGAATAGAGGAACCAGAACCAGGAGGAATTGTAACAAACTCAAATCTAACATATCTGACTTTAGTAACTCTGTAAGATAATGAGCTAAAGATACGTTTGTCTTTGAAAAAAGGCTTTTATAGAAGCCTTATGGAAAAACAATATGATGGTCTATGCACCCTACTATACATACTGAACGAAAATTAATGAAGGTTCAATTGTTTAGAGCTGCAATAATAAAAGTAAGAACAACAAGAGCGATTATCTAAAACATTGTGATGAAATAAATTGTACATATAAGTAAAAAAAATATTAGTGAAGTTGATAAGGAATTAAACGAGCACGCTGCTATCTTAAGTACTCTATTTTCATTTCTTTACATTACGTCATCCATTGAATAAATACTAATGGAGGGGTTATTACAACAAGGCTGGGCTCCAAATTAAGTGCGTCTTAACAAAAAATTAATAAATCTTACCAAAGAAACTTATTATTCTCATAAAATGAACAGGGAAACGATGAAGAAATATCGAAGAAGCTCTCTAGTATTAGGAAAAATTATCGGTACAGCCACCTGGTAAGCACAGTGTAAAAAGTAGCCTACAATTAACTATTTGTCCTACCTATCAATCATATCTTACCAACTTTCCTTCCCTAATTCAAGCTGAAAATCGAGCTCATTTTGTCTGGTATACTGGTATAGCAGTACTTGATATTGTTGGCAAAATAGGAAAAAAAGAAAAGAAGCAAAACAGAAAGACAACCAAAGAAACTAGACAGAAACAAACAAAAAATGAAGACTGGAAAAAACGAAGAAAAAAGAAAAAGAATGAAACAAAAAAAAGAAAGGAACGAAAAAAAGTAGAGAGGAAAGAATAGAAGAGTGTAAGAAAAGAAAGGGGACAAAAACAAAGAGAAAGAAACAAAACAAACAAACAAGAATAGAAACGAATAAGAAAACAAAGAAAAGGAAAAAACACGAACGAGAAAAAGGTAAAAATATAATTAGCTATAGCTTGAGGGCGTTGACAAGACAAGACAGTTAGCAATTATAAATATTAATGCTCTCTTGGTAATAGAAATATAATAATTCAATAACAAAACGAGACAAATTGTCTTCATGTCTCTACGATTCTCTGAATTGCATTTCATATTTTTCTGGAGGATAAATATGGTATTATACGTGATGTTTTTTTCTTGACATCAATAACGGTTTCAAATGGCTCTCATCACTTTGTAAAAGCAGTTAATAAAGGTTTTTGGCAAAACCCGTACGAATCCTGAATAAGACTTTTGGTAAACTTTTGAAACAAGAAAATAAATTGGAAATATTGACCGAATGCCAAAATAGCCACCACTCATTACCATAAACTTTTACACACATATATTAGTTGATCACTACAGTAAAATTATAGATTAGAATGACATCAACAAAGTTAGAAAGTTTGAGATAAAAATATTAGATTGTTGAGAAGTTATGAGAATTTTAAAAATGTGAAAAACACCACAACGATGCTAGAGAGGAAACAGATCACTGAACACATACAAATCTCTGTAATTTTGATTGCAAATAGCTTCAATTCAAATCTATTTACAGTGAAACTTTCCAAAAATACATATTTCTGCTCGCTTTTTCTGTTGGTGGAGCTTATTTTTTAAGATTAGGTTTTCGTTTCCGTACAAGTCAATGGCGGCCATATTGGCATTCAGTCTATACTTCGTTCAAATTTACCAATCGTGTTTGGGCTAGCTGTGGTATGTGACAAAGTTCAGAAAAGCAAGAAAAAACGTTTCCAAGGGACTAGTCACTTATCTGAACTGCAATAATAGCACTACTGACACGATGTCTTTGGAATGGTTTAGTGAATAACTTCTAAGAATACACGAAAAAACAATTCATAAAATCTTCCATTCTGAAGGCGTTTTGAGTTGTTTCAATGGCTGATCACATTTAAGTCTTGAGGTTTTGTAGCACGTGTTTTGAGAAAGGATGTTTTTTTACTTTCTGACTCTTGATGTATGTCAAGGCACTCCTAGTTTCTGTGAATAAAGCTGTACTGCAAACGTCTAAGGGTACACAAACAATATGATTACTGAGTGAGGTAATGGCCTTACAAGTTAGTGAGCTGTCCTGACAGCCAACTTTTCCAAAACCTTGTCTTGTAAATGTGCACGAACACAAACTCATTCAAAATCATGAGTAAACATGACTGAACATTAAATGGAATAAAATATTATGTCAGATGATTAAAAATAATTCGATAATTTAATCAGGAAGTCCAGCGATTATCTATGAATATTAATTGGTCATCACGATCATCAGGTGTGGGAGAGCAGTTATAAATTACCTACTGAAACCCTAACGTTGATCATTGTACAAGTTGTGTACCAGCACAAACCTACTGCACTAATAATATCATAGTACTATTGGTCATCAAGATCCGTCATCAGGTGTGGGAGAGCAGCTAGAAATTAACTTCTGAAACCTGAACGTTGACCATTATAAAAGTTACGTATTAGTACAAACCTAATAAAGCGTTTCTTCTTCTTAAAGGTAAACTATACTTCAAAATGATCATTGATTGTAATTCTTCTTATTCCTTCTTTTGATTTTCAAAACATAGACTCAGTTTAGGTGATCTCATGATCTCAAATTTTATAGTTTTTTCCCCCACAGATATTCCAAAGATAAGAAGTTTTTACAATGAACCTGAACAATTCAACACAAGACAATGACACATTCCAAGCATGGAAACATTTAATTTCAGTTGATACTACAATAACCTTGTTTTCTATTCTTCTTGTCTGGTCTCTACTTGGTAACGTACTCGTTATCGCTGTCGTATATTGTAATCAAAACTTAAGAAACAATATGAACTACTTGATTGTCAATATGGCTGTATCAGACTTGCTCATTCCCTTGGTAGCAATACCATGGATTATTTCTGCGTCAAAGCTTGACAAGTTCTTGGTGGACGGTCCCCTTGGTGAGGCACTGTGTAAACTGGTTCCTTTTCTCTATCATATATCACCATTCGTATCATCTATGAGCCTGGTTATCATTGCCTTACAAAGATTTATCGCTGTGGTTTACCCAACTCGACTACAGATTTTAAGAAGTCGTAAAACTAAATGGATTGTGATCTCTTTGTCTTGGATCGTACCTATGGCTCTCTTCTCTCCAATCTTTTACACCTTACGTCTGACAAATAGAAGGGGCTACAGGACGTGCGACTATTCATGGTCACCAGCATTTGACCATTGGACAGCTGAAACGATATTCATTTCCATACAAACAGGAGTGGGCTTTGTTACTCCTTTATTTGTAATCATAATCTTGTATACTATTATTGTATATAAACTACGTAAAAGCTTGAACAATGTCATGGACTTGATTGAACAAGAAACGATAAGTTCACGACAGAAGAGAAACAGACGAATATTCAGCATGTTAATAACTATAGTTGTAATGTTTACCATCTGTTGGTGTCCTTTTCAAGTATTTAGTTTGTTGGTTTACACCGGACATCCTTCATTAATGTCAATGGAGTCTTCCATTTTAATCAACATGTTTATTGTGTTTCGGTTTCTGTGGTTCCTTCTAGCAGCAATCAATCCCTGCATCTATTTTGTGTTCCTGAAAGACTTTAGACAAGGACTGAAAAGTCTGTGTTGCAGGAAAACTGCATCACAAAATGAACCGATACCTAGAAGACCAAGAACACCAGGTGGAGATGATAACCAGGGCCCAACATGTACACCACCTCATATCAATACCACTTTGGTCTAGGATGAAGAATAGATGCACCAGAACCAGGAGGAATTGTAACAAACTCAAATCTAACATATCTGACTTTAGTAACTCTGTAAGATAATGAGCTGAAGATACGTTTGTCTCAGAAAAAAGGCTTTTATAGAAGCCTTATGCAAAAACAATATGATGGTCTATGCACCCTACTATACATACTGAACGATAATTAATGAAGGTTCAATTGTTTAGAACTGCAATAATAAAAGTAAGAACAACAAGAGCGATTATCTGAAAGATTGTGATGAAATAAATTGTACATATAAGTAAAAAAATATTAGTGAAGTTGATAAGGAATTAAACGAGCACGCTGCTATCTTAAGTACTCTATTTTTATTTATTTACATTACTTCATCCATTGAATAATTACTTATGGAGGGGTTAGTACAACAGAGCTGGGCTCCAAATTAAGTGCGCCCTAACAAAAAATAAATAAATCTAACCAAAGAAACTTAATATTCTCATAAAATGAACAGGGAAACGATGAAGAAATATCGAAGAAAGTCTCTAGTATTTGTAAAAATTATCCGTACAGCCACCTGGTAAGCACAGTGTAAAAAGTAGCCTACAATGAACTATTTGTCCTACCTATCAATCATATCTTACCAACTTTCCTTCCCTAATTCAAGCTGAAAATCGAGCTCATTTTGTCTGGTATACTGGTATAGCAGTACTTGATATTGTTGGCAAAATAGGAAAAAAACAGAAAGACAACCAAAGAAACTAGACAGAAACAAACAAAAAATGAAGGCTAGAAAAAACGAAGAAAAAAGAAAAAGAATGAAACAAAAAAAGAAAGGAACGAAAAAAAGTAGAGAAGAAAGAATAGAAGAGAGTAAGAAAAGAAAGGGGACAAAAACAAAGAGAAAGAAACAAAACAAACAAACAAGAATAGAAACGAATAAGAAAACAAACAAAAGGAAAGAAGACGAACGAGAAAAAGCTAAAAATATAATTAGCTATAGCTTGAGGGCGTTGATAAGACAAGACAGTAAGCACATTTGCGTAATAGAATCAGAGCATAAATATTAATGCTCTCTTGGTAATAGAAATATAATAATTCAATAACAAAACGAGACAAATTGTCTTCATGTCTCTACGATTCTCTGAATTTCATTTCATATTTTTCTGGAGGATAAATATGGTATTATACGTGATGTTGTTTTTTCTTAATATCAATAACAGTTTCAAATGGCTCTCATCGCTTTGTAAAAGTAGTTAATAAAGACTTTTGGCAAACTTTTAAGAAGAATCAAACAAATCCTGTTGGAAACTCGTGGATACTCAGATTTGACACTGAACTGGCACTATTTAGACTGGGTTCCCTGTGCCTTTCTTACATGTGTTGACATGACAGAATTTCGAGGAATTTAATTATTTACCTTCGCTCGCTTAAAAAATACTGCAAGCACGACTTGAAATAACGGCCGGTCAGTCAACGGCCATAATCACCAGCCAAATTTGTTGAAGCTTGTTCATACCCCATTTCTGGCTCGCGTTACTGGTCAAAATGACCAGCAAGGTAAAGATTTGACCAGACAAGTTCCAATTCTGGCCAGAAATTGATGTATTGACTGGCTGTTATTTCAAGCCCTGAGCAAGCAGTTGAGATATTAACATGTGTGCCTTACCAAGAAGGATGTTAGCTACATCTATTAACATCACGGAATATCTTGGATTGGTTATATTTCTGGAATAATAAAGATAAAAATCAGTGACATTAGTTGAAAATAAGCTAAAGGATTGTACAACTTTAATATACATATTTTAAAAAGTGCTGTGAAAAATAAGTGGCACAAAAATATAACGACGTGGAAATTAGTAACCCTCAATTACTGGGAAAATAAAGAATTTGATGTTAAAAAATATATATATTTTTTGCAAAACCATGAAATAAAAGTGTCGTGAAACATGTTTCGAAAATTTTATGTAATAAGATTCGTTTTTCTTTATTACTATTAATTTCCAAATATGAATTTACAAGTTATAGGAAAATAGTGAAACAGTACAAGGTAAAAGTTACTCGGAAAATAACTAAGAAGCTAAATGAAGCTGAGTAACTATATAATTATTAATAATCATGTTTTTAGATGGTTGGCAATAAAAACCGGAGGAAAAAAAAAAAAAGAGAATCTAATAGTATATAGCAAAAATACAAATGTATTCAAAAGTAAAGAGATGTACAGAAAATAAATATGTAATTGAATTGTAAATAATAAATAATGAATACCAGATGAAGATTCAGGATCCATTTTGTAATAATATTTAGATATTCATTTACTGGTATTGGTTTAAATAGAACAAAAATATTAGTGGAGCTAGAAAACATCCACCATGACTGCATGACAACTGCTGACTACCACTGAATGAAAAAAATTGAGCATCTTTAGAGACCCAAGGAATTCATACAGAAGTATATGGCCAAATTTACACCAAGGACATTTCTTAATGATTGTAGAGACGTAAAATTATCCTACATGTGTGATGTACACTTTCTTCTTGTAACATACAAGGACGGATCCCACATCAGCTGATCGAAATTTTCATAGAGGCTGGGTTTGCAGCCCCCACAACCCTCCCCCTGGATCCACCTAAAAAAATATGTGCTATTTGTAACAAATTATTATTTCTTTGGGTAATGCTGAGAGGCGTGAGGACAACAGCCAAACAGCGACCATGAAGAAATGTTCAATCTTGGCCCCTTTTGACTTATTGTGATATTGTTTACCACGATAAGGTACGAAATTTTAGGGCCTAGGTTAGGAGAGGTATACTGTACTTATGTACTTTTGATTAACTTGCTAATTGTGAGAGAAAAGTGGCTAACTAGAATTAGGTAATGTGTTTGCTTTCATTGCCATCATACAATCCCCTGTTAAAAAATCAGACAGACAGACGGACAGAAAGAAAGACAGACAGACAGACATGCACCCAGTACTCTGCCTCCCAGTTAGCTCAGTTAGCTGGGCACTGGACAATAGACCTCTTTACCTTCGTATGCAAATTGCCCATTTCAGACCACATGTCATTCCCTTGAGAAATGTTCTTTTGTTAAAATATTTACACATGAAAGAATCAACTCCCAAGAGTGGCATCATGTGGTCTGAAATGGGCACAACAAACAACGAAGGTAAAGAGGTCTATTGTGCTGGAAGTTGTAGCTTGAAACCTCTGATGAACCAACACTCAGGATTTTAAAATATCTGAGTATAAGGTGCTACGCTGTACCTTTGCTATAAAAATAAATATCTGCAGATGGTTAGCCCTTCCCCATGGCTCAGATGCCACATAAAATAGCAGTCCTATCTCATTCAGAGATGTTAAACATATATGCTGTTTCCTTATGACACAAAAAGCATTTTGATTTGGCTCATTTGCATCAAATGCGAGGGGCACTTTGCATAATAGTTTTCATGTGCAGTGAAGGATAACCAGCTATTAGTGCCTCATCCTTCATAAAAAATCTCACCTACACCTAGACAACAAGATTGCAAAACTTCTTCCAATTGCCACATCCCACAACTACAGTCAACTACAGAAATCCACGAAAATTCCCGTTGTTATAAATGCAGGACTGAATGTTACAAAAACAGTTTCATTCCTAAATGCATTAGCATCTGGGATAAACCGCAATTATAGACTTATGTCTTATATTTACAAATTCATCCTTTCTTGCTGCCCTACATGCCAGCTAGGCATTATGGGCCGGGTTCGAGCCCCGCTCTGGCCACTATCTGAGACTGTATTTGTCCTGATTTTGATTAGGTCAAATTCAGTTTCTCGACCATGCTTGTAAATAATAATCTGGTTTGTCTCCTTGCCAGTTGGGATTCTTAACACTTTATGTTCATATGATTTGTCTTTATTTCAGTTTATTCAGCGCTTTGGACAATTAGTGGAAATGCGCTATATAAATAAATAAATAAATAAATAAATAAATAAATAAATAAATAAATAAATAAATAAATAAATAAATAAATAAATAAATAAATAAATAAATAAAAATAAAATAAGTAAGTAAGTAATATTTATAAGTTTCAACTGTCATGTTTCAGTCACTATAAATATAGTCTATCATTATCAATATCATCTGGGGCACCTTATGGTTTATTCCAATTCTTTTTCTCCTATGTAACAGTAGAATAAATTGATAATATTTCAAGATTGAGAAGTAGGCAAAGAAAGGTTTTTCTTACCTTATAAGGAAGTAGAGAATAGGTACCAGTCCCTTTTCATCCCTTCCTGCCAGAGCTCGTTTTAGTCCCCCTCTTCTACTCAGCTCTTGTATTATCGCCACAACTACTGGAGGATGGTTGGAGAGGGGCTAGAAAAAAATCAGAACATTATTGCTTTCATTATTCTGGATCCTCAACAACTACCTTATAACATGAAATTTTTGCCACACTTTAATTTTGCGATTTCGAAAGAATCTTATTTTCAAGAGAATGACATGTGCTCTGAATTGGGAAAACATCGTGCCCACAGTAAAGAGGTCTATTAGAGAAGAACATAATGTCAAATCTTTGGGTAATGCTGTAAGACGTGGAAAACAACAATCAAACAACGACCATAAAGAATTGGTTTGCTTTAGGCTCCACTTTGACTCACTCATGTTATGGGCTAACAAGAAGAGCTTCGATAGGGCCATTGATTTAAATCATAAATAAACATGAGACAAAATGGATATACAAGAACACAAGATAATAATTAATAATAATTAGTAAAATTCTACTACTATACTATTGCAAATCCTGCATTCTGATTGGCTAACGTACTCACTATCTATCAGCCGATAGATAGTGGGTAGAGAAAGCCGGCTTTGTTTTGAAAAAAATGGCGGCTTTCCCTTCGCGATTTTTGTGTTTGCAATTGTATAGTTTCGTTGAGAATTTTACTAAAACAATTAGAAGACTCACTCTCGATTTCTATTGGCTTTGATAGTTGACTCGGGGCCGGAGCCCCTCGTCAACTATCAGCCGATAGAAATCTCGAGTTCGTCTTGTAATTGTTAATTAGACATTTCTGTGACTATAGCATATACAGTACAGTATGTAAGTCACAATATACCCACACTAACGACCTTAGAGTCTCCTGTAGCTCAGTGGCAGAGCGTCCAACTAGTATACGGAGGGTCATGGGTTTGATTCCCATCTGGGCTCAGAATTTTTTTCTGAGCACATTTCACAGTATGGTATGATCATATACACATTTCATTCCAACATCATACACATACAATGTTTAAGAAATGTTTACAGTCAAAAGGCCACGTTTGAGATATCAAAATTGTAGTAGGATACCAAAGCTTTCTGTTCAAAATTGCATTAAATCTTGGAAGGTAGGAACATCATATATGGTACATTGTTATATTCCCACTAAAAAAGGTATTTGGTGATCCACATGTTTGTACCATACATGAAGTACCATAGCTAGCCTTACAATCAAGTCTGAATTCTAAGATATCAACCATGGCATATCAAAAAATCAGTCATTGACGAGCCTCAAACCTTTGCAACTGGGCCAAAAGGGATCGGAGTAGAAAAAGAAATCACTGATGTGGTTAATCATTTGCTCTGAATTAGTTGTTTAAGGTGACTGACTACTTTTGAACGTTCAATTTGAGCCCACGATGTGCAGGCGCACAAAAATTGCTCAAAACCGCATAACAACCTTCAAAATTTTATTGAGGAACCATACACGTTTTGAAGTTCAACAGAGCAAAAACCCCAAATTTTGCATGGGACTCTATATTTTTCTTTGAATTTCCTAATACAACAGGTAAAAATCAATCTTTTGAGAAAGTTTGAGAAAAATGTAATTATTAGAACTTATAAAAAAAGCATTTCATGTGTTTTTGTTGTTGTAGTTTGAGTACGCTTTTCGGTTGATTGAGCTAACAAGAAGCTGAATTTTCAGCTTATTTTTACAACTTTCTTCAAATATTTTTAGATAGTCTTCAAAAATAATGTTTAAAGTAGATGTCCTGAGAAAATTGCTTCCAGAAATTCTTTAATTTTTGAGTTGTGAATTTTTGTGTGCAAAGCTTGATTTCCACCATTTTTCTTTCGAAATCTTGTCAAGATGGTCATATTCAAAATTTATTATCTCAAAAACGAGCTCGGGACACCCCATTTTTCTTTTCATTTTTGGAATCAGCATTAAATTCTGTGTAAAATATCTTTCTAAGAACATTTCGTAATTATTCCTTGCTAAAGTAGTCAGTCACCTTAAGGCATTACTAAAAAGATAATAAGACAGGTTTCCCCAAAGTGTGTCATACATTAAAAACATTGTCTGCCTTCACATTAAGTAACAATGCACGTAAGAAGTAGGTAATTCTCTGTTATTCTGCGGCAATAGCAACTTCCCCACATAAGAATGTCTTAGTTTTCAGACTGAAAGTATATCAGCCTATAGGTAACACATTTTAAAAATAAAATGTGCAAAAACTCTGTTTTGGAACAAAGTTTCCTTTGTATTAAAAGATCTCGTCCAATCATAAGCGCTCAAAACAATAGCCAAATTAAAGACATTTATAATTCGATATGTTCTCCACATAGAAATGTTGATAGATAAAGGCTCAGGAAATCTTATTAATAAATGAAAACATTCAAATAAAATAAAATATTAAAAAATCTGCTTAGTTTTGAAATTATGGCAGATTTTCATATTTTAACCAATGAGATGGATGGATACAATACACAATTAGCACCTTTCTGCATTCCATTGCCGTTTGCCTGCCTAGTCCTTACTAGGACCATTACTTAAAGCACTAACCTTTAGTATCGCATCAAGTGCAGCACTGTACTCAAAATTCTTGAGTAACTTGTCATATTTTCCAAGGTGTTGTTTCTTTTTCTCAGCAAAAACAAAATCTTCCTGGTAGTAATAACAAATAAAATATTGTGAGAATAATTCAATAGTAAATACTACACAATTAATGTTTAAATCTGTTAGAAAAAAGCTGACCAGTAAAGCGTTATGAAAAGTGTTATGAAAAGCGCTGTTAGTAACAATTATTATTATATTTTAGTATAAATACAAAGTTGATTATACAAAATCGCGCGCTCTGATTGGTTTTCTATCTCGGATTATCAGCCGATAATCACCTTTTCGGACAAAATGGCTGTCGCGCTTTTAGAAAATAAAATATTTTCACTTTCAATGTTGTTTCCTTCTTTCTTTTTTGAAATAATCAACTTTTTATTTATACTAAAACAATTATTCACCTCAGGCTCAGTGATTATCGATGAATATTTACCTCGCAGCTCGAAGACTCGCCGCTCGGTAAATATTCATCGATAATCACTTCGCCTTCGGCGAATAACTGCTAAATATTATTATATTATCTAATTATTAAAGTCATTATATACTCAAATGAAAACATTGAGTCAATCTTCAAACAAACCTCTTGTGCTGGATAATTTTGTCCTCTGATAAAATACTTGTAGCTTCCAGGTCTTGGCTTTACTTGTCTTTTTAAACTCTCTTCTCCTTTATTTTGTACCTTATGTTTTATTGATAATAATCCATCTGACATTCCTACCACTATATGAGAGTCATCAGGCTGCAAGATAAAGATGAAGGCCACTGTTAGTATATGGTAGTATATGTCCCTATGTACGCATCAAGAGTTCCGCGCTGCTTCTCAATGTGCATGCTCAGGGGATTAAAAAGTGGAATAATATTTTGTATAATATGCAATTTTTTGGTATATTTGATTCAGAATTCACTTAACGGTACGCGATCTTGAATATTTAGTGGAAATTGTGCTTGACAAGAAAGATACAACTAAAATATAGCAACGATTTTGGTGATTTGGCCTGGAATTAACCTCTCCTTTTTTTCTTCTTCAGCGATTCTTGGTTCTGGAGTGCCCCCCCCCCCCCCCCCTCACAGATGGTAGGTCCTTGCTGTTTCAGATGAATCTCAGTTGTCTCCACTTTGTAGGTTTTTGGTGTCTAACTTTATTGAAATAACTATATACTCTTGGGTGGCATAACAGATCCACTGATGGTCAGAATAAGATGTGGCATTAAAAAACTTCTTAAAATGAGCATATATACTTACCGAGACAGCCATACTTAAGATAGGTGACGGGTATTCCATACTGTGTACTACTTTATAGTCTTGTAAATCATAAATCTTAACATGCCTGTTTAATAAGATATTTTTTATTATTAGCCAACAAGCAACTATCTGACGATAACTTATTAATCTATCAACTCGGCTGTACAGTGGCCTAATGAGGCCTTCCTCCCTTCCTCCCTCTCATGTGGGATTCCTATGGATATCGCAGAAAAATGGTACGTTACCCCCTATGATCAAGACCTTGCTATGCCCGGGGGGGTGGGGGGGGGGGGGGGGTGAAAGATACCAGAAGTTTTTTCAAAAGGGCGTGTCTGGGTGAATTTTAACCCCTAAGAGATACCACAAAAATAATACTATTAGAAAATAAAGGCTTTTGAAATGTTTTTCCTTGAGTAATAATCTGAGTTTACGCAGGCATACATATTGTGTTATTATGCGATGGACTAGTTCCTTTTTCAACACCCTAAAAGATACCAGAAAGTGCTGATTTGATAAACCTCAAATTTAAGACCCTAAAAGATACCAAATAGCTGGTTTTTACCCCTAAGAGATACAACAAGCATACCTGATACTTTACCCCCGGAGCCCCCCCGGGTTACTATGCCCCCTAGGCTGTGTTATCTGCCAAAGCCAATAATGAGTACAATAACAGACCTCATTCCTCTTGATGCAGTATCTTTCCATTTCACACCACGTGTCATTCCCTAGAGTATCATTTCTTTGTTTAACGGTTGCACATGAGAAGACACATGAATATTGATACAACTCAAACAAAGAATCTTATTCTCAAGAGAATGACACGTGGTCTGTAATGGGAAAACATTACGCCCACGGTAAAAAGGTCTATTAGAGAAGAACATAATGTAAAATCTTTGGGTAATGCTGTAAGACGTGGAAAACAACAGTCATACAACGACCATAAAGAATTGGTTTGCTTTAGGCTCCATTTTGACTCACTCATGTTATGGGTTAACAAGAAGAGCTTCGATAGGGCCATTGAAAAACAAAACATATATATGTGACCCTTCACGCGACTTCGGGGCTTAACGCAATTGAGCGTTGAACCGTTTACCATTTCAACGCATTGAAGACCGTTGACAATGCATTGATAAACATTTTAAGACCGTTGAAAAACATTGGAATTCGTTACAGCGTTGGAGTGATGCGTTGAGGAACATTTAAGACCGTTAAGATTGTTCTGATAAAAATGTTCGAAAAGTTGAGAAACATTATTTAGCTTACTTTTTCTAAGAGCATGTCCGGTCACCTTTGATCCGTTTGATATGTCACGATTATAGTTATTTGCACTAGTAAATCCGTTGCCCATCCATTTTCTATGATCGTACATACATGTTTTAGTAAACTGTCGGTGCAAATATTTCTCATGCCTTCTTTTGATAACTCTTGGATATACGCGAATTCGCTCACGATAAGATAAACGATCTATGGACACTTCTTGAATTTTACTTTCGGATGAATCAACAGGTTCGAGAAAAGATGTAGCTATAGGTTAAGGAAAAATGATAAAATAAACACTTAAACTCAATTAGTTAAATCTTCATTTAAAGTAAGGGAACCGAAAATACAATCGTATCGTTCAAACGCAGTTCTTCACATGAACCGAAGGCATTGAAATCAACGATAATAAGGCGGTCTTCTCTGATGTCATTGGGTTTCAGGCTCATGATAACATCTAGTCGGCGCAGTGAAAACACATTCCAACGTGCAACTCACAACTACCGAGTTCGCAGAATAGTGAAAATCACAGTAAACGAATTTGTATTCTTCAACTACATTTCTAAAATATAATTATTTCTGCGAAAACTTTTTAAGTTTTTAGAAAAAAAAACCAGTTTAAAATCATCCATTGAAGTTCGTTATCCTCGACCCGAAAATAGCTAAATAGTTTTGTATGTATATTTCGATCACCCTGGAGTAATGCACAGAAGCAAGTAGGCTAAAGGACTCAAATCAGTATTTCAACGAATTGAATGTGTCACTGATAAATAAAAGGGATGTACGAATTACTGTACCTATTTTGCAATGATTTGCTTAATAATTCAAGTGAATTTATTCTTCATCCCTACAATAATTATCAAATAACACAGGTCAACCGAAACGTTGAACCTAAGGATTTAGTAAACGTTGATAATCATCAAAAAAGCATTTCAACGTTTTTCAAGTTCATTAAGAAACGTTACAACGCATTATTGATCGTTGACAATGCGTTGCATTGCGTTGACAACGCGTTGAAAAGCGTTGAAAACGCATTACAACGCAGATTGCGTTAAGCCCCGAAATCGCGTGAAGGGTCACATATAAAAAATATAGATCTAGGGTACTACAGTACTTGTGCTTGTCCATTTCTGGACATCAACAATTTTCAGATTCCTAGTGGTTTATTTTAAGGAATGATGATGTGAGCATGTTTTAAAAATGCTTCCTGAGCATGCCATCGTCCTGAGAGTGCCATAACTCCTTGCTGGATAGCAATTGGTGTATTTTTGCATTCTAGCAAGAACAGCAATGGCAAGGAATGACATACCAATGAGTATCCATTTTGAAAACATGCTCACATTATCATCTGGCATATCATTCTTGGTCTTGCTGTCCTCGCGCATAAGGTCTCTATTATTGTTTACAACAAGAATACTTACTTATCAATAGAACCTGTTAACAGTCTTCTTAGTTCCCCATCAAAACACAATGTGGTGACTGTCTTCTGGTGGTTCGAGAACTGAGTCACAAGCCGTCCACCACCAAGAATATCCCAGACTTTCACAACATTACCACCTACAAGCAAGAAAATATAAGTAATCAGATTTAAAGCATAACTGTTACAATAATCAGGTCTTTCACATTGTTATTTTCATTCACATTCTATTTAATGCAGCAGATTCTGGTTCTGCATTTAACAGCATCATTTGTCACAATCATTGCTTCATAAAGCAGGGCAGTGCTTCGCCTAAAGAGGTTGGATCCAAGGAGAAAGAAGATGGATTCAAGAGGAAAACCTCGATCCTATTGAATTAAATTTGCATAGGTGCATAGTGAGTTCAAAGTTTACCAACGAAGCTCATTGTGAACTTCCATAGTATGACTTTGACTTCGGAATCTACCATCAAAAGTTATGTGAAACGCACTGTAACACGTACCAGCAGATATACACATGCCACCATTTGGATACAACTGTATGCACTCAACAGGAAAACCATGGTCCAGTGTCATGGTACTCTTGTCACATCGCTTATCCCACATTCGAACCGTGTGGTCATATGAACCTAAGAAATAAACAATGACAGATTACTGAATAAAGTAAATCATATAATGAAATAACTAGGAGGTGGTCATATCCCTAGAATCACTACAACCCCTTGCACACTTTATTTTCTTGTGTGTGTATTAAACTTGAGATCATTAATGGAATCTCTGAGGTGCGAGAAATCAAATCACAACAGTATCCTACCTGTTAAGAATATATCTTTATTTGTTTTGTTAACAGCACCAGTTCTTATGTAATCCTATGAAAACCAAAATACATACTATTAGAAAATATTGCAAACAGTACAGATTATTATCTGTCAATGGACCTGTTTGGCTTGGACTTAATATTTCCAGAAGTACAGTCAAACTTTCACTTATGGCCAGCTCCCCACAATGCAGGGCTCGACATAGAAAAGATAAATGGCCAGACAGTTTCTTATTTTCGGCAGGATAAATAATTTTGGTGCAAAATTCCCCTGCAATCTTATTTTCCAGTTGGCAGTTCAAAACTTTTTTAGCCTGACAGTAGTAAAAGTTGACCTGCATTTTGGCCATTGGCAAGCCCTTATTTCATGCCCTCCAATGGCCACCTCTACCCAACGGCCAGGAAATTTTGTCCTGTTTACCAATAAGTTCATACATATTTATACCTGTATGTACAACTGAAACCTCTCCACAATGGCCACCTCTCTACAACGTCCACAATTTTTTTTCCAGACAGTGGCCATTGTGTAGAGGTTTGATTGTATATAATTAACACAAAAATAGGTCTATAATAAACTTGTCAAGTGTTCTAGATATAGAATAATACTCAAGGGAATGACATGATCGGTAACAGTAAACACTGCAGCCAAGGTAAGGCCGTCCAAATGTTTTGTTTACCTCATGTTCAGTATATGAGACTGTTTCTTGTTCAGTTGATATGTCCCAGCATTTGACCACCTTGTCATCACCTGCAGAAACTAGGTTTAGATTGTCCTGTAGGAACCTTGTCACATGGACTGCCCTGGGAAAACATAACCACGATAGATTAATACAGGGTTTGAAATTTCCACAAGATTAATGGCTAAATACAAACTCAAAATTAGAAGTTGTTAAATGTAAGCAAATTTTTCTTGGGAAAAAATCTGTTGGTAAATGTGAAGTGCAGCCTTTGGAGCTAGAGGTCACCAGTTTGATCCTCAAGATCTCCACGTCTGCTTCGACTCTTCTCTATTCTCTGCAGCTTTACCTTTAAGGAGCACTGATAGTTTGAGAGGTAAATGGTGCACCTTCGAAAGCTTTATATACGAGTCTGACTCAGGAAAATTGGGCAAATAACTTTTCACATTTCAAAGTAAAATAGATTGCCTTTGCCTTTTTTACTACAATCACACATGCTCTGACTATTCCAAAGACCTCTTCCACGATAGGCAACAAGGTGCATTGTAGTCTAGCTTGGACACCAATAACTTTTGCTCATCATATTGGTGTTGCTAATGCCGAAGCTAAACCCAACGAAACACACTTGCACTTAGGGTTACACATGGTTACCTTATCAGCCTATATATATAGCTACCAATACTTACTCAGCATGCCCTTTGAACTGTCTTAGTACAGCTCTGCTGTTGAGATCAAATAACTGCAAAATAAAACAAAGAAAAAAATCTTCTTAAAGAATTGTCACATTTAAAAAATAAATTATGGAATTAAATCTCTTACTGGACTAAATGTTTGCAATGGTGCTACTGTACATGTTGTAATCCACACCCATGGTCTTCTTCAGGTAACTGATCGTTGGATGTTGTGCATACTGCATGAAGAATGAGGAACAACTGCTAAGGTGTTTTAGTCCAGTAAAAGATTTAACTCTGTAATTTTATGTTTTTTATTGGATGTCTGAAAACTTCCACATATATATCCTTCACAATTGGGAAATAAACATCCAACAAGGGGCACTCTGTTTTTGCATTTTTGCACTCTCAACAAAAGCTAGTATTGATGTTTTTGCGCCATACTATTTGAAAATCCATGGAGAACCATAGTGTTCATAATGCTATGAAAACCAGTCTAAAGACCCATAACATTATGAAATCAGTCTAGAGAACCCCAGGATTAATACCGTCATGAAATCAGTTCATGTATTTCCAAAATCTAACAGTTTTGGACTTGCTTGATCTTAACTTTCTTTTGAAAAAAAGGTCAAAATCATGGAAAATATTTTTTTTTAAATGTCCTCTTTTTTAAAATGCCACAAAGTGATGATTTTTTTGGTTAAATTTATCAATTTATAAATTTGGAAAAATTTGTTTCAAACGTAAACAAATGTGCAAACTCAATGCCACTGAATGCTTGAACAAGAATGGTAGTATTTCCATTATCTTGTGGTTAGAGTTATTTCTGATTGGCTAAAGAACAATAGAATGTTCCTAAAATATTTCTAGGCATCCAATGGATGCTTTTTTGATTGGCACTGTAAACATGCCTGTCATGAATTTGAAACCCCCACATACTCATGTATCTTTTAATATGACAACCGTTAAATGGTCAGAAATGTGAAAACATTACACCCAAGCTAAAGCTTACCTGAATAAGACCATCTTGTCCACCAGCTACAAGCAGTTGACCATCATTCCTGAAACAACCACTGTAAGCCACTTCATTAAATCTAGAAATGGATTTTAGAACTTGATGTGTTGTGCTACTGTAAATCTGGACCCTGGAGGCGCTGGTTACTGCAAAGTCATGAGGCTTGGTTGGGCAAAAATCCACGAACGACACTGCACCATACTCCTTTGCTACTATGGGAAACTAAACAAAAATAAAACTAGTATGGACATGGGTGCTGCTGTTTGAAATCCTATAAAAATGTGTACAAGTTGAAGTCTGTTAAGATGTTGCCTATGACATTATTGAAGGAAACCATTACTAATGGTTAGCTTCCTAATCACACACACAAAATCATACAATTTGCTGTCGCAACGAAGTTGGTTTTGGTGGACGTCAATCAAGGTGTTTCCACAACATTCCACGTGGCACATGCCTTGATAACTTTGTGTTTTCTGACAATGCCATGGAAACACTTTGAATGACATCCACCAAAACCTTATTTTATTGACTGCAATTTGTGTGCATAATTTGAAAGCACTGTAAGGGGAAGCCAAGCAAAGGGATCTCTGCAATTGCAACATATTCCTCACATCTCATGCAATGGCAATTCATGTGCCCCCCAACCACGTGCAATTCCCCCCCTCCCCCTCTTCAGCCACGTGTATCAACACACAAATGCACCATTTTTTTATAACTTCAAGAAACTGCTTGGGCCTAAGAAATTTAATAGAAATCTAGAGCGTCGCATTAATACAATAGCTAAAAGTCTAAGGGATAAAGCAGAAGGTACTGAGATATCTCATGAGCGAAGCAAGAAATAGAATGGTCTAAAGCTTACAACACGTGAAATTTGATGACCACATTATTTCTCAAAATTTCCTTCCTAGTTTATCGAAATAAAGGTAAATAATGAAGCCAAGGCATCTTATAACACTTACGCTAAACTTTTTCCAGTATCTTGTGTCGCTGGTTTGCTTTCTTTCGATCTTTGGGTACCGTTTTATTTGCAGCTTGTGAAACTCGCTCGCCATTTTGAACGAAGACACGAGGGAAGATGTGAACACGTGACAAAAAGACACAGGAAGCCCGGTTGTAACTAAGCTATTTAGCCGGATATTAAAAAAAAAAAAAAAATAAAATAAATAAAAAATAAAATGATTCTTAGAAAAGAAGAAAGCACTGAATCTCAAATGACAGCTATCTTTGTCTTCAGATTTTAAAAAGAAAAGGTGTAAAAAGAAAAGCACTTTTTTAAATGTGTGAGCTAAATTCCAAAATCGTTAGCGTTGAATATGTTGATAAAGATGATATTTAGAAAATAACTTATTGGCCTGATTTTTCTTATTACACTTTTTACTTCTTTTTCCATTGCTTTTTTTTTTTTTTTTTGGCTGAAGCGGCTTGAATGGTAAAAAAAAAAAACTCCCTAGCCCTCCCCCGTGAGTAGAAATCTGTCACATGTTCAGTTTACTTTGGCGCACTGTGTTTGTTTTTCAACTTGTATTTTTTCTCATTATTTTTCTCTCTTGCAGTTCAATACTGCATTAAAATAGAGAAAACGACAATGCAAAGTGGGGTTTCAATAGTTCAAATCACATAAATATGGGTTCAAATCAACGAGTTAGACTCCAAAAAGCAACTTCAAACAAGAAGGAGTCAACTAAAAACCGCAGGGAGCCAACAACAACAACTTTCACTAACGTGGAAAATCACCTTCTTTATCGATAAAAAAATCAACAACGATCAAAAGATAGATAGTTTATTTCTAAAAGAGCAAATGCCTGGTAAAGCTCTATCAATTTTCTTATATATTTTATTAAGATCCACGGCTCTAAGCCGCGGTATTCTTTATGGAAAGTTCAAATTGGTCGACACGATCTGCAAACATGTCCAACACAAGTGCTCGGTTGGAAGCCATTCTTCCTGGTCAAACAGACTTTAAACGAAGCGAGAATAAATATTCTAGAGAGTTTAGGACTTTAGATTGTAAGGTAAGGAATAATTATTTTTTAAGTATGATTTTAGAAATGATTTACAACTGAAAATCAGGGAGGTAAAATTGAGAGGGTTTTTGCTGGATTTTAACGGGATTTAAAATGGAAAAGTTGAGAGTTTGGAATGAAAAGAATACAGGAACTCCGGACTTTCCCGTCTTCTTTCCTTCTTAAATAGTTTTAATCCTTCTCAAAAAGAGCTTTAATTCTTGGAGTCCAGTTCCGAAACATTGTGGTGCTGGAAATACATGTACATGTGTTTAGCTAGCATTCTCAGGGATGTTACCATGGTAACCCCAAAAGTCCACCACTTGGCACCTGTCAGGCTGATCAAATACTTACACCAGTGACGAGATGGAAAAGGGTTGGAGGGGTAGAAAATACCTAAAGGCTGGTCTGTTGTAACATGGATCATAGAAAGACATGGTTGTAATAATCAATATCCCCAATTATGATCTGCAAGTTCAGCAAACAAGTTTGGTAAGCCATGGAAGTGATGTCACTTCTAAATGTGCTAGCTAGACCCCCCAACACCCATCCTGTGATGGCCACAAAGTGGGACTGCCATATAGGTACATATACTGCACCTCTAACCCCCCTCCCCTCCAATTCATAACACAGAATTACAGTTAGACTTGCCACAAGTTGATCTTTCTCTTTAACCAGGCCTAGGAGTAAGCAAAATGAGCGAATCCTAAGATCGATATATTATTATCTTTAGGCAGGTATGAAGAGCATTATACAGCAAGAGCAAGAGGTACGCGCTCTACAAAGAGCACTCAACCTTCCGCAGGCACCTGTCATACCTACAAGTCTAATAAGGCCAGACATATCGCCCTTCAATACCTTACTGTCATCATCAACACATCAGACCAGGATCGTAACAGAAACTGACCTCAAGACTAAAACAGATTCTTTATACATGTACAACTTGAAGAATCCAATGCATAATTCTAGAAACCACACAGAACAGTCATATCGTGATTTTCATAGAACTTTAGGTAGAGAAGATACCCCCCTGACAGCTCCAAGTTCAGCTCAAGTTCCAGGAGGGGTAAATAACACAGACCATCACCACCATACTGATTTTGGTAGCAAGACTTTAGGTAGAGATGGTACCCCCCTGACAGCTTCACATTCAGCACAAGTTCCAGGAGGGGTAAATGACACAGATCATCATCATTATCCAGGAGAGGAGTTGTTTTTTAGATCATCAAAATTGAATGACAGCCATTCATGGAATCCAAGAAAGACAACCATTGATAGTCATTGGGATGAATTGTATAATACAAAGACTAGGAATCATTTAACTGAGAGTTGTACTGGTTTAGGGGGTGCTTCATTGCTTGATAAGGTTAGAGAAGCACAACTAGTTATTGAGGTAAGAAGACCTAGGTTTGATTCCCAGGCTCATCACCAGAGTTGATTCAAACATACCCCCTCTCCCCTCTATAATTATCCATTCTATTCACAAATTTCTGTAAGAAAAGCTGGATGCATAAAAAATTCATAAAATAATGCAATAAAACATTTATCAAAATTCAGAAAAACGACCCCCCCCCCCCTTTTCAAGGTCTTAGCGATGGATCTAGGCTCTATGTTGAATTGTATGTGAGAAAAGAACTTTTCTTGTTGCTTCTCTGGTGTTTGAAGACTAGGTAGCTGAATTTTCTCTGAATTTCCTTCCTCCACAAAATCAATTACCAGTACTCCTAAATTCCCATTTGATCTGACATTGAATTTTTTTTAGACATGAGCCTCTGGCTCTGGAGACTGCATAAGTATGAGTTAAATACTTTTTAATCTTTTTTAGGATTTACATGATGGTAGTAATAAGATTTTTTTTCCTTTTTAGCATCAAAATGAAGTTATTGCAAGAGCAGAAAATAAAATATCAAGTCTGCAGGGAGAACTGAAGAAAATTGGGCTGGACAAAGAGGTGTCAAAAATTTATATTTTATTGTATCACTAAATCACTATTAACAATTTTTTATATATATTTAATATATGTCATGTATACGTCATGTATATGTCATGTCATGTATATGGTTTATAAAATAGTTCAGATATAACGCGCGCTCTGATTGGCTGATAGCCGTGTTTACATGAGGCTATGTAATTTCAATATTTTATAAAACAAATAGAAACCCTATGCCATGTTTACATAGCCTGACACTCGGGAAGGTTTGGGAGAAGTCTTGAGTTCTGCGTAAACCTCACCTGTGGCTCAGTCTTACACAACAGCTCTCGACTTCTCCCAAACTTCCCTCATGTTTATATTAGGCTATGTAAACACAGCAAACGTTTTCTATTTTTTTATATATTATATCATTGAATATCTTGTCTGCAGACCAGGGGAGGATTCAATGGTTGTAAATTTGATTTTGTTTGTCTGGAAAATGAGCTATCCAATTCCTTGATTCACAGATATGTGAGGAAGAGATAATGACATTGAAGAAAGAAAGGACATACTTTGATGGAATCACATCCACAGGAACCAAGAAAAGACAAGAATTGCTTACAAGGTATGTTTACGTATGTGTACCAATGGCAGTAGTGATAGAGGTTACAGTGCTTCCTAATCACTTGCTTGAAGTTGTACTGTACTCGTAAACACCATAAATTGTGACAAAATAGGGTCTTGTTGGACTCAGTTTTAATAGTCCATTTTCGAGATGCACGAGTACTTTCTAAAATATCGCAGGTGCAGACATGAAAAAGAGGCATTTTCGGGCAAGATCACGCACCCTATTGACTCTGCCCCAAAATGCCTCAAGATCATGTATGCGCCTGCGATATTTTCGAAAGCACTCGCACATCTCGAAAATGGTCTATTGATACCCTAAGACAGCTCAGAGTATGTTAGGATATACTGTAGTTAACTGACAGATCAAATTTGGTAGACTTGGCATCACATGTCAAATCTGGGAAACAAACCTGAAAAGTCCATGCAGAGTTGAGAAGTGAGTGTGCTGCCACAGCTAAAACATGTCATACGGATACCCCTTATATGCAATCTACAGATTAAATCAACTTGATCAAGACTTCAGGGAACTCAATATAGCCCACAATGCACTGCTGGTGGAGAGCAAGAAGAAAGAGGCAGACTTGCTTCAGGCTGGACTCAGGCTGAACTCTCTTGAAGAATGTAATAACAACTTACAACAGGTATGTTTGTGGCCGTAAACGGGCAGAGGATTGAAGATGTGGAGTACAATACTTACGTGTAGTATACAGGGCTTGACATACTGTAATGGGCAGTCAGTCACCATGCAGTCATGATAAGCGACCAAATTAGTTTTAGATTGGTCATACCCCATTACTGGCTCAATGGTACTGGCTCAATGGTACTGGTCAATGGTACTGGACCAGCTAGGCAAAGTTTTGAATGGAGAAGTTCCGATTCTGGCCAGACATTGTCCAATGACTGGCTGTTACAGTACTTCAAGTATTAGTAATAGATAGAAAACATGATTGGCTCATTATATTTTTATGTACTGTACTAGGAAAATAAGAAGCTTTTCAATGAACAGAAACTAGCCCAGCAACAAATCAATCAACTGCTGTCTGGCCAAAAAGTGTTTCAATCAGAAAAACAACAAGCAAAAGGGGAAACTGCAACAGTTATTCAGGTACTGTACGTATACACTTGAATGATGGTCTCTTGTTAATTTTTAACTCACACATGCATACCACAAGTGTTGGAAAGAGTTGTAAGTTGTGAGGGGTCTTAATGTGCAAAATAAATGTATCACTTACTCACTCACTTACCACTCACTCACTCACTCAGTAAGGTGTTAGCAGATTGATATTTAATGATGACCAATCATCTTACAGTGTTTGCTAACAAATGTTACACAAAAAATATTCTAAAATTACAAAATACTTCATACCAATTAAGTCATATTAGCGAGTTCATTATAGGGTGTGTTTGATTGTTTTAGTACTGTAAGTTCCAAGGTTGCCCATTATATATAGGTTCAATCTAGATAGCTATTGAACCTGGAAGGCAAATGATTGTGGAGCATCCTAAAAAGTGGGGGAGGGGGGCTTAAATTTAGCTTCAACTTTATTATTCTGTATAATTATAATTTTATTATTCTAGTCTACAGTATATGTTAAAGCTATTAAAGTGAATTAAAGTGTAGTGTTGTTGATTAACCCAAATGTACACAGTATCTTGTTGGATTAATGGATTTTTTTGCCATGG